>JAAAQI020136161.1:0-12758 GCA_011800005.2 Stichodactyla mertensii
TAATATCTGCAAATGGTTAGACCTTCAGGTCTTCTCGGATAAGGACTTTAAACCGTAGGCCCTGTCTCCCATCCCTTAGCCTGTTTATGGGGGACATTAAAGAACCTGTTGAACTATTGGTATAAGAGTAGGGGATTGTCTCCCGGTTCAACAGCCTACCCCAATTGGAGGTATAACATACTAATATCAATTATTCACTCATGATTGTAAGCTGCGCGGCTGCCTTTGTGCCTTAATATGCAGCCCGTTAAGTCCTCCACTGACTATGATTGTGAAGCGCATTGAGCCGGCTGTTAAATGCACTATATAAGTGCCCATTATTATTATTATTATTATTATAGGGACCGATTGTGCAGCTTTTCCATTTTTCTGCACAGAAGGAACAACAACTTGCAACAAATGGTTTTTAGATTGGTCTACCACAGGTAGCCCAGTAACAAGATGTGACATCACTGTCTACCACCAACCAGGATATTCAAAGCAAAAAGACTACTACAACACTGCAACATTATGTTACAATTCAAAGTAATAAGTCTTACCAAGCATTGCATCTTGAGGACAAGCTAGAGGGGTTTGGAAGTTCATCTCATAATGGCATGTTCTTGGTTCTGTCACTGACAGCAAGGCATGTTCATCACCACATCTAAGATAAACCTGAAAAAAAAAGGTTTCTTATTAATTCAATTTATTAATTTAATTTGTTTGCATACATGAACACATTGAATTGGATTCCCTCTGCTATGTAAATTATTACTGAGTGTCAGTTTATTCACCTTGGTTTGTCTTGGGTTGCTACCAGGACACAGATCCCCTTCATCCATTAACATGCTGTCAAATGTATTGTTCACTATCACCCAACCTTGAAACACCCTGCAATAACAACATACATGAAGTGAAAAATGCATACAGCTACTTCAAAAACGTTGAAGGGGCAAAATGGTGAATGGTGACCTAAAGGAACTGTGGGACAACAAGAATTTCTTCATATTCATACCTAAGCAATGCGTGCACCATTCAGCCAAGACCTTAGATGGTGAGTAGTATGGCTCATTCATTTTGTGAATTTTCATTTGAAAAGGTTTAATTTTACTTAGTGATTTTACCTCACTAATCACTGAATGTGGGGATCTTTGGACTCAATATAATATGCCCATCTACTTGTAAAACTTATTTGACCAAAATTTCTCCAGCAAGATTAAATTTTCTTTTAAAGTATGTCATGGTAGTGATTTCTATTGTGTTTCTTAATGAATTATGAGTTTGACAATTAAATATACTTACCCAAGCACTCCTGAGAAGGCATTCCATCGTACTGTTTGTTCTTTCTGGGTTATATTATGGAAAGGGCATAACTCATATCTATATCTAAAAGAAAATCAAAAGCTTAGTTTTGTTACATGAATATTTCTTATTTGTAAACAATTTTGTGGGGTTTTAAATTTACAAGTTTCATGGAAGAACATCACAAATACAACACAGATTTAAGAAAATGTTCAAATACATGTATGGCAAGATGGCAATACTGGTATATTTTACAAAAATTAATACTGAACAATAATAGAAACTAGAATGTATTAAATAATGGTACACTGAATGTGTGAATAAAAAAAATATATATTTGTTCATAATCACTTGCTTTCTATAAGCAGAAAATCATACCCATTTTCTATAAGAGAAAAGCATTTTCCATTGAGAACAGCCAGGTGTAAAGGCCCTGAAATCGAAGTTAAAAATTCAATTTTTAATAACTAGTAAATTCTCAATCAATTTACTTTTATACAGTATATTCAAATGACATTTTGTTTTGGTGAAAACAATGTGACAAAACTTATTGTTAAAATGGTGGGCACATTAACATCACAATAACAATGTTTAATAAACATTATGGCTGGTATTTTCAGCCCTAGCTTATCACTTTGTACATTAACTGTACCTGAAAATGGAATTGGGTCAACACGAGTCTCTAGTTCCTGGAAAAGATAGAGATTACCAGGAAGATACTCAAGAAAAACAATTTATTGTAACTATTACATGACTGCATAGCATAAAATCATGATCTTACAGATCCTGCAGGATAGATAATAGCACTTCAAGTTTTATGAATGGTGCAATATACACATATACAAACATGTATAGTCATACAATATATACAGTTTTAAGTAATATATAAAGTATGAGCTGAAGACCTTTATGGGCATTTACAATTTTATGCCCATAAAGGTCAATTGCAAATACTTTATATCACTTATGAAATGTCTAGGACTATATTTTCATGTTGTACTGATTTTTAAAATGAATTAAGTAATGTTCACCAAGAAAATCCAAGTTAAAGTGGAATGCAAATGAGGACGATTCTTTATTTGATTTAAAGACTCTGACACAGTTATGATTTTTTTATTGTGTTTTACTCATTAATTACTCATAAATTTTATAAGTATAAACTAGCTAATAAATCCTGCATTCTGATTGGCTACGCCACTACCAGTCTATGTATAACAGCCCTCTAGTAGCAAAAAGCAGATCAAAACAATAGCATCTGCCTCACATTTTGCTGAGATTTGGTTTAATTTTCAATGTTTTGATTATTTTCTATCACTGTCCAACTAGTTTGCCTATGCTAAAACAATTAGATCTCATGAGCAATGAGTCAAACAGCCTACTAGGCTACACCTCATAGCCTATTTAGACAGTGCATTAACAATCAAGTATAACAAGAGTAGTTGAGAGTAGTTGATGAACATGCATCAGCTCACCTTGGTATGAAGAGTTTGATGTTGCTGGTAATATGTATTCCTGAAAAAATAAAAAAATACTTTTTTAGCAACTACCATAAGCTTGAACCTTGCATTTCATGTTCTTAATCTTGACATGGAAGTAGATTTGACTCCTTATTTACACAGAGACCATGGAGAGGGTATGGTTGGGGTGCCTAAAGCCTGTCCCCTATTGTTTTCCAAATCTACCTTTTGATTATAACACTTTCAAACATGCTCCATGATCCCTGTCAAAACTTAGCCTCCCCACTTTCAAAAGTGCTCCACAGTCACTGATAGGTATACTTACGCTCCTCTATATACTGCTGGTTCTTCTACAATCTTGACAGGTATATTTTTAGCTTTAATCACTAGAATTACTACAAAATAGAAAATCATGGTTAATGGTATTATGTATATCTGATAGGTATACAGGGATACATGGCACATAGAGGAGAGGTGTTATACAATGTTACCTGACATATAGGGGTGCTGGACATATAAATTGGGAAGTGGAAGAGTGGAATGCCAACAAGAGTAACTGACATATAAGAAGGCACGGCATGTAAGGATAAGGAAGAGTGGTGGTCTACAACATTACTGGACACACGTTAGGGTGCCTGGCATGCATAGGTAAGGGAAAGAAGAGGAGTGATCTACAAACAGTGCTATCTGACATATGATGGAAAGGGAGAGAGAGAGAGAGAGAGAGAGAGGTAGCCTGTAACTATGTTACCTGGTATATATAGGGGTGCCCGGCATACAGAGGTTGGGCAGAGGGGAGGGTGGTCTACAAACAGTGTTACCTGACATATGATGGAGAGAGAGGAAGGTGGTCTGTAACAATGTTTAATATCTGACATGCATAGGGGTGTCTGACATGTAGAGGTTGGGGAAGAGGGGAGGGGTTGTCTACAAACAATGTTACCTGATATATGATCAGGTGTGGGGTACTCAGGGTTGGTTGGTCTACAAAATACCTGGAATATATAAGGGGGCCTGACAGAGAGGGGAGAGGCTTTGTTTGCACTGGTGTGCAAACAAAGTTACCTGGCATATTTTACCTAAATAATATCATAGTTCTGTACATGGAACAGTACATTTACTTTACATCTACATTGCATTTAGTTTCTGCTATTGTGACAAAAATAATGGGAGGTGCCTTGGACCCAAATACACAACTTCCTTTTTGATGGTAATGAGCCTATTAAAGTAAACCCCGAGGGGGGGGGGAGTGCAGGCAAGGGGTGTAGATTTAATCGAGAGCTACAAATTTTTATCAAAATCCCAAGGGTAGGGAAACAAACACGGATCAAATGAACACAAACGCTCCACCTCTGAGGAGAAAATGTACCCTTATTATAAGTCAACGTCAACCATCTATCGCGAAAAGCACATGTATACGGTGGCCCGATTAAATGCCTCGACCCCCGACTGAGGGATCATCCACTAACACTTTGAAATCCCCACCCCTTGCCGGAATCCCCCCTCGGGGTTTACATTAAGAGGTGAGAGAATTGGAATATTCTTAATCAAATGAGATATTTCAAAGCTTACCTAAAGGACCCAAATAAAGTAAAATCATGCAGAAGTGGCTCACAAATGTAAAGACTGAAAGCAAGTTGGCAGCCATGTTTGTTTGACACGAGTCAGCAGTACTCATGCTCAGCTGAATGGTGTTAAAGAAAGGTATGTACTTCATAACATAACGGAGCTAACGTCAACACAGGGAGCCCAAGATCGGCTTTAATTCCCTGTCTGTGGCTGAATAGTAAACCCCTTCCGAAATTTTTATAAAATTTGATAATTTTTTAAAGATATCTTCTTGTTGCGTTCTTTGTCTGTGCCGAGTTTTAATGCCATAGGCAACCCACTTTAGCGAATATAGATGGTGCTAAAACTTAGCACTGGCAAGAGGACTTAAAGACAAAAAAAAGATGTATTAAAAAAATCTTAAAAATTTTAAGATTTAAGGTTTATTATTCAGCCACTTATATTTAATGTAATATTGCAACACTAAAACCACTCTTGGGCTCCCTGTGTCGTCAATAATCTAATTTAACCCCTAACCCTCCCCTCCCCCCAAAAACACGCCGTAAAAAGCTTTCAAAAGGCAAATCAATAACTTTTAAAAGACAGAGGAAAAATGATTTGATTGAATTTGTTTTTTTCTACTTTTACCCTCCAGTAAAATAGATAAAACCTTCTGAGGCTAAACTACATGAAGTACATACCTAATGCTGATACCTAGTCCTGCTCCTGATGTCAACTCAAGATGGCGGCCAAGAAGAGGTTCAACATTCCAACATTGGACGAATTAGATGAGAATAAGACTCCCCGCGCCAAGAATAAAACCAAGTTTCAGCTTTTTCGAAGAACCGGTGATAGTAGTAAACCTGTTAACGAAGTTACTTCTGAAAAAAATAATAGCATTGAACAAGTAATTGGAAGTATAAAGACGAACTCCGAGACAGGAAGGAGAATTGAAGGAGGCCGGCAATCTCATTCACTGGAATTAGATTTAAAGACACAAAACTTAGAAGAAGAAAGTAATTCTTCTAGCAGTTCAAAAGAACATGTTTCAAGTAAACTAGCCTCAAATTTTCCTTCTTCGTCATCTACATGTGGAGCTGTATCAAGTTCTGAAACAACAGTCGGTGATGCGTGTGTAAGATCGGGACAACTAGAAAACGTGGTGGGAAAATCATTCAAAGATACCTTTGCTTTCCTTAAGAATACTCGTCATTATGAAGAAGCTGAAGCCAAAATGAAGGAGATTGAGTAAGAATTTATGGATATATAATGAGTTTCTATGTTGTAAGATAAAATACATTTGTACTATGTAATGAGATTACTGCTTAATCAGTACTGTACAAGGCAGGAGACGCCTGTGGCAGGGGATTTGACGTATTGTCTTGCCCAGGGTAGGGATGATTTAAAAAATTTCAATCCTTTCGAATCGGAAGTAATGCCTGGGGTAGACAAATTTTCGCCACATTTGAATAAGTTTTTAGCCCCAGGGGAGGAAATTTGACAGAAAATTGTGTAAAAGCAATTGTCTATATTCACGATAGCCGCCATGTTTGTTGTTTCGTTGTGATGCTTCATGTGGTTTCCGAGCATGCAAACAACTTAAAATACACGATTGATTTCAACCGTCAACATAACATACTTTCACTTGGATAATATTTGCCAAAAAACTTGAGTTTGATTTTTGAAATTTGCCGTGGATGTTTTAAAAAATAGTTGTTCTTCCAATGTTTGTCCCCTGGAAGACCACATGGCTAATTTGCATTACAATATGAAAACCATCATGGCGGCTATTGTGAATATGGTCTATTGAATTCCTGTCATAAGCATGGCCTTCCTCATCCTTGGGAACCCAGGGGAAAAATTCTGTTGCTAGAGACAAGCTGGGTTACTGAAGATGAGCCTTCTCTCTGTCCCTGCTGGCTTAACCTTTATAGATGCATTGTATTAAACGCTATAGTCAATGTTATGCCACAATTTTACTTAGATCTGCTAAACCTACAACTACTAAAATACCAGCCCCCAGTAAATCCAAGCCAAATGCAATACAAGTTAACCCAAGACAGGTAATGCAATGCATTTTTTCACAATAAATGCTTCTTTTTAATTAGTTGAGGTTGATACAGCAGATACTTACTAGGTGACTATTAACATGCTTTGGTGAAACCTGTGATGGCCATGCTTACCACTTTGGTGATGATGGTACAAAACTTGTTTATAAACCAGCTTTAGTGCTGCAGCACAGTCAAATAGCCCACTTCTGAGATATTCTTTGCTTGTTAGGCATGAATGTTTCAGTAAGAGGCTTCATGCTCAATATAATTTATTCTTTTCGCCTGTCGTGGATTTTGAATATGTTCATAAAGGTCATTTCCAAGTTCTCAAAAATTATACAATCATGAAGGTGAGGTTTCATATCAAATCACACTTTGTGACTGTCTTATTCTGTTGTCATTCCTTTCTCTAGGACTTGTTTACAGTTCACTCACAAAAATATACTTTTAAGCAACAGAAAAACATCAAATTTCAGTCATTTTGTGCTACCAAAGGTGATTTTGCATGAAGTCTCACCTTCATGCATTACTTTCGAGAACTCAGAAGTAGCCTATTGGTGGCAACTTGTGCATGATCTGTCGTTGTAAAACTGCTATAAAATCACAGCTCAAAATTGCTAGTGTAAACAGGCTTTAACAATGTATCAAGTATATAATACATGTAGCATTCAGAATATCCTTAATCAACCTATTAGCCAAGGCTAGAAAATGTTTTTAGGAAAGTATCAAATCCACAGCCATATCTCACTAGATGCAAACCTGCCAAAAAGATGTCAAAATTTTATGTTCTAACTTCATCCATGTAATTATCCTTAAAGAAAGGAAATCCAGTGTTAAAATTCATTCGTTGTGTTCCATGGGAGTACAGTGACATTACAGCTGATTATGTCATGGGTGGAACAACATGTGCTTTGTTTCTGAGGTACAAATACTTTAAACAATAGAATGCATATCATATATCTGTGAAACAATTATTGACTATTTAGAGCAAAATAGGATTTAGTTATCAACTATTTTGTCATTGAGTAGCTAATAATTCACTCATGCATGAACCATGCAAAGAAACACAAAATGTATTTTGCTTTTTTGTTCTCACTGTTCTGTCTGCATGATGCTGAGTGAGATTCTAGCTTCTTGAATGCATAAGCAAGACCTCCCAAGTGTATCCATTTCACGATGGATGCAGGATATAAGCATGAACCATTTCTTTTTCTGAAAATAGCACAAAGATTTGAAAAAAAAAGGAAATTCTCAAAACATGGATGCATATGCTTCTTGATCACATCAGCATGCAGTCTATCATGAAATAGATGCACCCTCACACAAGCAAATTAACCAATCACAGCATGCATTATGTCATCCCTATTGACCCTATGCAAAAAGCCATGAATGAGGAATACTTCTTTCTGCTCATCTGCTAAAGTCATAACAAGCAGCCTTCAAAAGAGCATGAGAACATTAGTAAATAAACCAAATTTCAGGGTCTGAGCTCAAAAACCTGGAAAGTTACAGTGATTTGAATTTAGAAGGATTTGTATGTGAAACACAGCCAAGGCCTTTTGAGCCTTGTTTTGATGTTTTTGGCACATTTTAAATGCTTATAACTCTGCAAGGATTTACCACTATTCTTTAAAACTGTGCACATTTACTAATTCGCTGATGCTCTTTCATGTGAAGACAAAATATTTTCTCAATTCATTGAGATCAGTGATTTATGCAAATTAGTGGTGGCTTTACTGCATAGGGTCTGTTATATTGCACATGAAATTTGTTAATATTTGCATATGTTTAAAATTGTATTTTTTCTATTCAGCTTACGCTATCATCACTTTAACCCAAATTACATCCATGAAAGGCTCCGACTTCTGGGGAAAAGTTATGAACTAAGAATTCTTTTGGTACTCGTTGATGTGGTAAGTGTTGTCAATAATAGAAACTGTGGTGCCAGGCTTCATGATTAAAAGAGAATGCAGAAGCTGATGCAAAAGCTGTTTTTTCATGACTTTTTATGAATTCTGTCATCCACTGTTTTTGATATTGAGTTCATTTCTCAAAACGTTATCCCCAATTGAGTATTACCTAAAAATGAGTTATTTTATCACTAGAAAGACCCTCATCAAACTTTAAGAGAGTTGGCAAAGATGGCTATTATGGCTGATCTTACACTGATGTTAACATGGAGGTAAGGCTGAGATTTAATTGACAAATGACAAACACTCAAAGTGATGCAGGAGGTTGCTATGCAAGATAGAAGTGTAAGGAGAACTTATAAGTTTGACTCTAGTTTCCAGCAGATTTGACCAGTTCTACACCAACTGATTCATTGTGGCCAAGCAATTAATTAAGCAAACATCACCAATCATAATTGTTAATCCAGTTTTATATTACATAAATGGGTGTGTTTGCCTAGTCACTGGCCAGCCAGCATTATCTGAGACTAGTGGCGATGACTGAGATCTTCCTATAGTATCACTAGTATCACTCAGATGATGTGTCCAATTTTTGATTTTTTGTGCCTGTCTGAAGTTGTGTATATTTTTGTAACAGATATGTAAGTTTAAATTCTCCTGAAACACCAGAAGGGCATGGCAGCTTTTTGATAATCAAATGATCATGTGAGTGTCTTTTCTTTTTTGGTTAATAATAGCTCAGAAGAAGCTGGAAAATACCTTGAAACGTACAAAGTATATGAAAACAAACCTGTTGATGCCTTACAAGGGCAAAATGATGGAGATTATCTTTCCAAGGTGAGTAAATATGGAGATTTTCTTTTCTGAAGCCAAAAGCATGTGCCAATTCTGGAGTGATTAAGGGAGTTATCATAACAAGGGGTGGGGGGGGGGGAGGGCTACTAGAATTGGGGGGAGGGTCACATTTTTTTCCATTCAAGTTTGGGGAGGGTCACACTATTTCAAACTGGATTTAGGGGAGGGCCCTGTTTTTTTAAAACTTATGTTCTATAATGTTACTTATTAGGTAATTATTAGGAGATGGAAATGATGCAAAAAAATCGTTTTAAACTAAACTAATTTGAATATAATTTAGTTGGGTTTTCAAGTTGGGGAGGGTCTTGATATTTTACATGCTGTCTTAGGAAGGGTCACGTTTCTTTTTTGTATGGGGGCTTTACCACCATTCTAGTGCCCCCTCCCCCCCCGTTAAATAATGATAATTCTCTAAGGTAGAAAACACATTGCAGAGGAAGTATAGTCTTACATGGTAAAACTGTCCACTAAGATATGATGGTACAAAATTCACAAACATCTGTTAGGGACCAGTCATTATTAAAGTGCATATAACCCCAAATTAAGGACCATTCTAGACAAATTCTATGTATTCTCAGCTTTCAAATGATATACAAATTGTGTACCGCAATTTTAGTTTTAAAGTGGCCTTTTGGGTACCCTGTGTCAGGTAGGCCGGGAAAAAAAATCCTGGGGTGAGTAATCCTTGACGTCACTAGTAACAAGACAGTACTCCAACCCACTATCTAAGCAACCGACCTTGTCTTGATTGGGCTGTTGCATTTTGAATTTTGGTGACCCCTCCCCTAAACTTCCCATTGCGCTGTTATTCCCTTCTTTTGTGGTCCCTAAAAAAGTGGTGACCCACCCCTCCCCCCACTATTCGCACCAGTCTTCGAATAATAATAATGACCGGTCCCTTACATGTTTCATTCATTTCAGCTTCAAGATTGCTTGACCACTGTTAAAGGCATAAACAAGACTGATGTTCTTACTTTGAACTCTACCTTCGGGGTTTGTACTACTGAGTCAGTTTTGTTAGACCTAAATGCAGCTGATAGAGTGATGGTACTTACCCCGTGAAATAGTTATTAGTCTAATAAAGATTATTAGTATCCACCAAACTGTGGGCTATCACAAATCCTGCATTCCGATTGGCTACTCTACTAGGGGGCTATTCATGATAGCCCACGGCCGAGAAAAGCGCCGGTTTTGAAAAGGAAAAGAATGGCGGCTGAATTGCGATTTGCAGATGTTTCTTATTTTAAGTTTGACCTACAAGTTGGTGGATACTAAAACAATTGGACCTCTCGCCCTCATGGGCCACGAGTCGAGTCCCATTCGCGTTCGGGTGTAATTGTTAAGTAGAACCTAATTCTATTGTTTTCTTTTGTGTCTATTTGTCTATTACACTTCAACTATTAGTTTTTGTTTCACCTGTTAAGTGCCATCACTCTACAAAATAAGCGATAAGAACCGTTCAGCAGTAAAAAGCCCAAAAAGCTCGGACGCACGATGCGACGTTGTTTGTAACAGGGAAATCGCACTGTGTGTCCACCCATCCAACTGTTGCGCGCGACGTTGCAAAAGTACAGCTGGTTTCTAGAGTAAATCCAATAATCCTGGGCAATACTAATTAGCTGTTAGTGCTTAGTAGATGCAAAGGCACAAACGAAGTAAATACGTTTAGCGTCTAATAGTTTTTATTTGATTGAATTGAAATGACTCTACTAATTCTGCAACACTACGCGCAACAGTTGCACGGGTGGACACACGATGCGATTTCCCCGTTGCGAGCAATGTCACACGGAATGTCGTATCGTGTGTACAAGCTTAAAAGTATGCGACATGTTAAGAGGGTCCTGAAGGTCCTAATCCCATTTCCCAGCCCAAAATTTTGCAAAATCCCAGTCCCATTTATGCAAAATCCCAGTCCAAGTTATAGAGTTAGAGTTAGAGAGTTAGAAAAATCTCAATCCCAGTAATGACTAAATCCCAGTCCCAGTCAAATTCCATTTTCCCAGCCCAGAAAAAGACAAATCCCAGCTCTCATTTAACCCCTTCAGGACCGTCTGTTTAAGAGTGTAACTTGTATATGAACTTTATATGATGAATTTTTCATCTATTTCCAGTCATTATCAGGAATTGCTAAAGCGCCAAAAGACGATCTTGTATTCTTACCTGGATTTGGTCCATTAAAAGTAAGTTGTTACTCCAGTGCAGTTGTTTTAACTTACTTCTTATCAACTTACATCGTAGTCTCCTACGCAGCCGCTGTTAGGGTCATATCTGAACGCTGATTGGTTCTCATTGGACAATAGCTGCCGTCTAATTGGTTAAGGTGAAACAAAGGGAATGGAATGCAGCGCTCGAGTAAGCAGCCGCTAGTTGGGAGAGAGAGCGTTTAGAGATGACCCTAACAGACTGTCTAGGAGAATAATGACAACGTAGTTCTTAATGAAAAATGTCAGACCAAGGTTTTGACAGTATAGACCGCATGAGCTTTATCAAGGCATGACAATTTTTTCCCTGTGTGGGGATGGGAAAGCAAGTTTGTCGTCGGCCGTTTGAAAATTTAAAAATATTCACATCATACTTCATACAGCGACTTACAATACCTGTGCACATTTCCTGCGTTGCTTGAAAATCGGCAAAAACGATTGTCTTCACGGCATTTTCGGTGGAAAAACGCCAAGGAAGCTCCAGGATTTCGAGGCTTAGAGGATCGTCCAATAGGGTTTCGCAAGTTTTCGTATGTAAATGATTGGTGTATTTACATTCTTCCATTTGGGAAGTATTTCTACATAGGAGCGAGCAAAAATACCATACGGAATTTTATTTAAATTTCTCTTGTGATTTTCAGTGTACGTTCCACTTACAAACAAGCCGTGATGTCATAATGAACTAGCGCAATTCTTCATTTTTTCTTTAGTCTAAAATGCACTCCCTGTGCCCAAACGTGTTATTTTAACCAACAAAAATGAACATTCTCAGGAAAAATTATTTCTTTAACAGGCCAAAAGACTGCACAGCATATTTCATGAACCGTTTCTTGCTAAGAAAAAGAAGTCAGAGGAAGGAACGTCTCCAGTGACTAATAACTAATGAATATTGTAATATACACTTCAAAAAACGTTGTTGGTATCCATATATCTCAACTTTCATTTCACTTCATCCTTTCATAATGCCAGTTACACTTGCCCTGGAAAAACGTAACGTTCGCTTTTCTTTTTTGGGTTCCCTGTGTTAACAGAAGAATAGAGCGGGGACCCCTCCCCAAAAAAACAGGGAACGCTGCCTGCTAAGCAGAATATTTTGAAAGTCAAAGCCCAAATACTTAACAGAAATTAGAAAACGTGGTATAATTAACAATTAGACCACGAGTTCGAGTTTTCTATTGAAGAAATAGAAAACGGGCGTGCGGGTGTGTAGCTACGCCTCGTGCTTCAACACTTCTCAAGTGTTCTGCCCATACACAAGTGCTTTATAACTGCACACAGCACAGCGAGCAAGTTTTTTATTTCTTTTATAAAATACAAAGGGGCAAACGCGCGTGCTGTGTGCTCCAGGGCAGGATAAGGTAGGGCGGGGAAACGAGCTTACATTTTTACGCGCTAGGTGTGATGCGGAGGGGGACTGGTCTCGGGATCGCAAACAAAATGGCAGACCGCCTTAGG
>JAAAQI020136172.1:1565-12755 GCA_011800005.2 Stichodactyla mertensii
CCATGACCTCACATCCCCATGACCTCACATCCCCATGACCTCACATCCCCATGACCTCACATCCCCATGACCTCACATCCCCATGACCTCACACTAGTTAGCTTTAAATACTGTGAAACTGAACATTAATGGAGAGGGGGGGTAAAGGGTGCACTGTTGAATGCAGGAGAATTGGGCAGCCCCTCACTGGTAAAATGAATTACCTTACCATTACCAAAGCATTTCAGTGAAGATTTTTTAGCTAGATAGCATGTTAAAAAATGTGAAGCATTCACTGTTTGAGTACATGTTTCTGCACAACAAACTGTTCCCTGCAGACTTGAGGTATACAATTAGATCTCTCTTTGACATATTGTTTTTCTCTCTTTTCTAGCTATCTTGGTCATCTATCTCACGCACATGCTAAAGATGGATGATGACTCAGCTACAGCTGTTTATCATGCCTTTAACATGCTGTGTTACTTCAGTCCTCTCCTTGGAGCCATCCTAGCAGATAGTTGGCTTGGAAAATACAAGTGTGTAAATGTTTTGCCTTTTATTGTTGGTTGTATCTACCTGTGAACAGTTGCAAAAGAAACCTGTTCTGTCATGCAATTTAACTTCAAAGCTTTAGCTGTCAAACTTCAAAGTTTAGAAAATCAAACTCCAAAGTTTAGAAAATCAAACTCCAAAGTTTAGAAAATCAAACTCCAAAGTTTCTCCTGCCTTTTGGTGCCAATATATACACAGAAGATGGTGCCAGAACAGTTGGTGCCAATATATATACAGAAAAATTCAGCACTCAGCATGGAGTGACACTCTCAGAAGATATGCGGAATCAAGTCTAGAAAGTCAACTAAGGTGGAAGAATCATCAAAGTTTGACGGATAAAACCTCGAAGTTTAGCAGTGTGACAGAACATGTTTCTGTCGCAACTGTTCACAAGTAGAATAGATGCAGCCAATGGTCTTTTCATAAGTTGAGGTCCAAAACAACTTTTTTCACCCTAAGATTACTTTCAAAAATAAGTGATTTGTGTGACAGCTGCCACGGGAAGTTTGCTCCACACACTACACGTACCTAATATTTACAATGCACATGATGATTTATAATCTAGAATTATGTCTTCAACCTGATTGGTTAATCTGCATTATCATTCATGATTGATCATTAATCTTGACATAATTCTAAGGCTCATTGCTTAAGATTCAATATCATCCTGAGATGATGGTTTTCATAAAAAAGTACATTTTTAAGGTGGCTCCCTAGAGTTTTCAGTACTTCCAGTCAATAGGACATAGTAATCTATGGCTAATGCAGGCCCACACGTTGATACCCAATAGGCCAACCATATTAAAGTTCATGAATTTAGGATTCATTTTTTATAAAGCTGATCACATTAAGGTTACCATGGTAACACTATGTCAGCTATGATGAAGGCCATTCTTTTAATTAAAAAATTAAAAACTCAAGTTTTTGGTGATTTTTTTAAAACTTTTCATAATGAAAGTCCGTTACCTTGCCTTTCATTTGACACAATGCTAAAACATTCAGTAAGTGTACTGAATTTCAAATAATGCGAAATCTTTAATTTGCCAAATAAAAAAATTCCACAGTACCAAATTTCTAAATATTTTTACAGTTGTTTAACCTTTATATGATAAAAAGTATATATAATTTTGAAGACACTTTACCGTCTAGTTTTTGAGTATTTCAGAAAACAAAAATTCTTCAAGTTCCAGTTTCGCACATGTTTGTGCACAGCCTCACGTGCACGCATCCAAAAACTACGTGGAGCCACCTTAAATGCACACATGTTGTATCTTAAATGTTAATTTTTACAGAGCTGGAGGAAAACTGGAGATCCCACCTGAGATATTGATTGGTTACCGTACATGTATCTGTATTCCCCATATATTCAAGTCATCTAAATGTGAGGTACTTTCTTTCAGGACCATCCTATATGTATCTATAATCTATGCCATTGGTAACATTGTAGTGGCTGTCACTTCCATTCCAGCAATATTGGCCAGAGTCAAACTGTGAGTAACTGTTCAAGATGTTCTATCATTGTGATAAAATTTATTAATAAATGCCATGTTTAATTTTTTTTTGTTGCCTAAGAGGATTTTCTTCAATACTTGCCTGTTTGTTTCTAAAGGTTTTGAGTCGTTTACTGCCTGTATATAACAGCTATTCAGAAAAGGTTGAAGGGACCCATTGTGAATGGAAATTGGTGACTGACTATCGCAGGACCAAAAGGAACTGTAGGACTTAAGAATTTCTTCATAGCCATTTCTTAAATACCTAAACAATGCCTGCAGTACACAAAGATCTTAAAATAGATATCTTAGATGGCATTAGTAGTATCAATGGCTCATTCATCTAGGAAAAATGCCATTCGCCATTCACCAGTGACTTCAACTTTTTTGAATATCTGTATAGAGGAAGTAATTGCTCAATCCCCAAAGCCAGAGGATCATGGCCACCAGATCAAATAAGAAATTTAGATGTAGATTTTTTATAAAAGGAGGAAAATGGATAGCCCAAACAACTCTACTCTTTCGTATGATGGTGGATTCCAGGATTGAAGTGAGAGTTGCATTACTGTAGTTGTGCAGACCAGATGGGTTCCTTAAATGATAAATGTTGGTCATTGTACTACTTTTGCTGGCTAATAAATTGTTAATATTTTAGAACTGGTGTTATGATTGGCCTTCTTTTAATTGCTATTGGTACTGGTGGTATCAAGCCCTGTGTATCAGCATTTGGAGGGGATCAGTTTACTGCTTCACAGGTTAGTTGTTAGAACTAAAGATTTAGGCCAGTCATCAAGACCTAACTAAAGTTACTTAATAATTTACTGAGGATATGCCAAAAGTGTTAATAATGTCCATCTTTTGGTCAGACATACTGGCTCATACACTACATGTAGTTTATATATATTGTGCTTACTGGTATTACATGTACTACATAAAAATTATCACAAGCAAAAGCAGCAGAGACCTGGAGTTGTTTATATGGAGTTGTCTTGGTCATTTTTATTACTGTTTGGCATTATAAGACAAACACATAAAGGACTATATTTTACACTAGCAATTTTGTCGCATGACTTGAGCAGAGATTTAAATGGTGAATTTATTGCAACCTAAATTACGCATGTTTGCACTAAATTTCAAGCATGTTGGAATTGGTGGGGACTTGTGCATCATCTGTCACCAGAAAATAACCAGAAAATCTCAGCTCAAGTTATGCAACAAAATTTTTGTAAGTGTAAACAGGCCTTAAGGTTGTTAATTTTGTATTGAAAGGTCTCAGGTACATGTACCGGTATGTTTAATAAGACAATAAAATGACTTTTGTCAGGAATATTGTTTATTTGTGCCTGTGTAGTGTCATTTGTGGTCCAAGCACAGCGAGGTACACTAATGGCACTACAAGGGCGCAAATAGACAATATTCCGGACAAAAGTTATTTTATTATCATTATTATCAATAAACAAGGTCAAACTCTAAGTGGCTAAAATCCATTGGATGATAAACCCATAACCATTTAGCAGTAGGGCCAATAATGCCATTATCAGCCCGCTCGAGTCATTTGTGGCCCACTGAGCATGTGTTTACAAGAGGGCAGTTTTCTGTTTGGCCGAGTATATTGGTAATAAATAATTAAAATACATGTACATGTACATACCATGACTGGAATTGAAATATGTACTATATGTATTTAGGATCTGAGTGATACATGTTTGACTCTTTGATTCATGTCTATAATAATCAATATTTGTTCATCTCAGATCTATTGACGTCAGTTCACTAAATGACATTATCTTGTTCCTACCTCAATAGGAGAGACTTCTCCAGAGCTTCTTCTCCATATTTTACTTTGCAATCAACCTTGGAAGTCTTTTGTCCATGATTATCACACCAATACTAAGAGGTAAAAAACCCTTAAGAGTTGTGAAGTCAACATCAGTGATCCCTACAATCATTCACAGTCACTCACAATTTTTGTGCCCCTAAGTACATGTATTCTGTGGAAATCCCCTACTCCTCATGCAGAAAGACTTTCTAGTTGCATAAAAGACTGTTTGGCTTCTTTGTTTCTTGCTTGATAAATTCAGGTGATGTCAACTGTTTTGGTAACAACTGTTATCCTTTGGCCTTTGGTGTTCCTGCTATACTCATGATCACTTCTGTGGGTGAGTTTTAGTTTATTGTTATAGTAATATGTACTATTTACAGTACAGATTAGATTTCACAGGACTGTGAAAAGATCATGGCTTGAATGTAGTTCTGACATTTTATAGCCATGGCAAGGCATGTAAATTCTAGAAAACGTCACTCATTAGCAGCAAGGCATGCTTATGGTACTGATAGTGCTGCAATCTTTTAACAGTCATACAAAATCTGCTCTAAGCTATCTACGAGAATGAGTGCACTTGTTAACTATTTAATTAATTTGATAGACAGACAGATGTTAGTCAGTTTATAAACCCTTTTAAAAGGTGCTGGATTCAGCAATAAAAAACTACACCAGGATTCCCACTGTCCTTGAAAAGTCAGGAAATTGTCAAGGAATTTTGTATTTGGTCAGAGAAATTTTAAAATGTACCAAAAGTCATGCCAGCAAATTCAAAGTAAAGTTACCATTTTTAGAAATTGTGGGTTTTCTTTGAAATTTTGCTAAAAAAAATCCTGGGATCATTATTAATTTATTCAATCTTTTTTTGGCCTCAGTGAAGTCAGGGAAAAATAGAACTTGATTGCTGGTAAAAAGTCAGGGAATTTAATTTTACCAGGAGAGTTGGAAACTTTTGGTGTAATGCATTAATTTAATTGTTAACCTTGTAGCTTTGTTCTGGTGTGGCCGTAAAAAGTACAAGAAGGTCCCACCAGAGGGTAATGTGGTGATGCAGGTCTCCTGTGCAGTAGGGGTGAGTCAAAATGTAACATTCATACTTTAAGAACCTGCCATGCTCTGCTTGTTTGCTTAAATTTTTTTCAGTGACATTTTGGACCTAATAAAATTATAGGTCCCTGAAAACCAATATTTAGGGGTTGCTGTAGAAAGTGGCATTGTTTTGAAGCACTCGGGGATATTTGGTAAAAGAGACTCATTCATTTAAGACAGGACCAAATTTTAATGTGAGGGTGGATTTTGTAAAACAGATAAAAAACAAAAGACAAGGTGCTCAGGCAAAATGAACGATTTCAATGGCACAATAACCATGATTATTCACCCACAACAGTGAGCTTAAAAGTACAAATTTTATGCTGCCTTTTTGAATAATTTTCTTTGTTTTGTTTGGGTGGTCAGGTTGCTGGTTTGATCCCTAGTTGTCCCTGTTAGCCAGGATAACTCTTTTGTTTTGTGTCCCCAAGGTAAAAGAAAACAAAAGAGTTATCCCTGCTAGCAGGGACAACTCATCTTCATATAAACAGCCCATTTGATGTGTTGGTTTTCCCTTGCCACAAGTTTTCTCTTTGGGTTCTCTTGTTTTCCTCTCTTAATTAAAACCTTAATGTGAGCTGAGAGTTAAAGTATGCATAAAATATTTAATGTTAGTAGTGATAGTGTGTCGTGAGAGTGAAAGTCTAAGTGCCCCCAATTATTGCAAAAGGTCTAGAAGGACTAGACACTTTTAAAGAGATTCATCATCCATCCATTCATTCATTTATTTATATTTTGTTGTTTCAGTATGCTATCAAACAGTGTGTCACTAGAAAAGAAAAGGGTGTTAAGAAGGAGCACTGGATGGATTGGGCTGAAGACAAATATGGGGTGAGAGATAAATAAATAAACAAACAAGCCAACAAAAACAAACCACCCAAAAATCGTGCCCACCAACCTTATTATTATATGAGAGCCTGATTTCACCATCTGAGTCGGAGTTGGAATTGTAAGTGTAAGTACCTGACATAATTATGTTATGTGAATGTAATTTATTTGTCATTCCATTCATGCAATTGACAGACAAAGATGGTTAGTGACATCAAGGCTTTGTTAAAAGTACTTTTTATGTTCCTGCCGATGCCTGTATTCTGGACTCTGTTTGATCAACAAGTAAGTGCAAAATTATGATCACTTTACAGCATTAGGCCCAAGGGGGGAGGGCAATCAGTGACAATATTCTGCAATTCTACTTTGAAAAATCTGAAACAGGTGAGAAGAAGGTATAAAAAAGTGACCATTTTTGGTGCCTGGGCAACACACCTCAGAAATGTGAAAATCAAAGAAGAATTATTAGCAGAAAATTGCCACCTGACTGATTTGAAGGTGACATGTTTTTATCATTTTAAATACCGGTAAACAAGTGCTGTCCTCACAAAATGTCTTTGAAATAAATCTCTGAATCCTTTTTTTCTTTTTCATTGTCACTAAGCAAAACCAGGAAAAGTGAGGAAAAACTAACTAGGGGAAAAAAACCTCACAACTTACCAGCTTTTCATCCTTGCCTTCTACCTCTTAATAATGATGATAATAAGTTTCAATGCATTTTTTTAGGGATCCCGATGGACACTGCAAGCTGAAGAAATGGATGGAGACCTTGTAAGTACCACTTCTCCATAATGACAACTTGTAGAACTTGCAGCAGAAATGTTTCTGAGTGAAAATCTTTTTATAGAAGCTTAAAGTGACTGTTTACACCTTACATTTGGTGATATCTACTTCTGAATGTGTGCAAACAATATCCAAAGTTCCAGGCTAAAATTACGTGTGATACAAATGTCTGTAATTTTATTTCAGTGGCTAATAACTTTATTTTTATCTCTCCTTTCTCAAGGGAGCACTGGGAACACTTAAGCCAGATCAAGTGCAGGTAATATGTTTTGTCAAACTGTATGTGGTTTTGCCTAGTTTTGGTCCCTTTCTTCTAATTGTCTCCTTATTTCTTCCACCTTTCTCTATCTTTTCACATTCCCTAGAGTTTTGCCTGTCATCATTACATAATAATAAAATAATATTTTAATATTTAATAATTAAAATTATTTTACTCTGTTCCTGACAGGCACTTAATCCGGTGTTCATTCTGGTCCTCATTCCAATATTTGAATACATTATATATCCTCTGCTGGCCAAATGCAATCTTCTGGTTAGGTAAGGAAGTTCTTTGGATAATAATATTTTAATATCATAATATTATAATTATTAAAATCATTTTAATATTAAATTATTATATAACAATTATAATTATTATAATAATAGTTTATTATTAATCATATTGAAGCTGGAGCTGCATTACAAGGATGAGAGTAATTACATCCTAAGAAATCTAGTCACAAAAAGGACAGCTTAACTGCTTGTAATTTAAGATATTGCATGAAAGATAGATAGATAGAACCTTTTCCTGTTGAATACCAGTATCAAGCAAATAGATAGAGTGATACAACAGATGTCAGCGAACTGCCGAACTGAGACAAAACAACACGTCGTGATTACGTTTCATAATGTCTACTGTCACACCTTAAAACATTGATGATTACCTCTATGTTCCTTTGCAGTTTGCACCTGGAAAAATCACTAAGTGTGCTCAGTTTTAAGGCTACTTCTCTGAAACCTTTAGGGAAAAAACCTGAAGCAATATCTCCGCCCATATCTACAATTTAGTCTTTAACTTGAGATCGAAATTTGTCCATAGAAGCTTTTCCTCAGCTATAAGTTCTACCTTGTTTGCTAACATACATTTTCCCAGGGATGTAACCACAAAGGAATGTAGCAGTAAACATCAGGAGTGTTTTTAGGCACAACAGTAAATGTTATGACATAATTGTGATGTGTTTTTTTGTCTTGGTTTGGCAGTTTGCTGACATCTGTTATATTCATATGAGTGGAAAACATATGATGCTGTCTTACAGCACACTGGTACACTAACAATGAAATGACTTCCCATTGTTTTCAAGTGAATCAGACAATCACAGTGCATAGTTATGGTTACAGTAAAGAATGGGAATTCTATGGTACGGCTGCAAATTTGCTTAGTGTCTCCCACTTGTTTGAAACCCACTCTAAGCTAGAAGTCCATCATGGAGATATCACCAAGAAATTGAAATATCAGCAAAAGATCAGGCAGGTCAGACCAGATATAGTACATCAGGTAGAGATCAGAGGAATAAATTTAACTGTTAACTGTAATTCTTAGGGGGCTTTCATTTATTAGTGCATGCCAGAGGGGTTGGCAAAATTACTTGTTGTGTTTATTCCAAATATTACACACACCCCCCCACCCCTTCATGGGTTCGCGAAAATATCATAATCACCCTGTATTTCATTTGCATTCCTATAAAGCAGTATACAATTAGTAACAACACCCCCCCCCATATAGCTTCCAAAAATAACATGAACACCCCCCCCCCCAACTCATACACTAATAAATGAAATCCTCCTTAGTAGGCACACTTTTAACTTTGGTTGGACTTTCTTGAACTCTTACTAGTATTTCCTCATTTACAGAGTAATAGTAATAAGGAGTTTAAGCTAGGACGGCTGAGGTCAAAACTAGAGCATTGCAAATGACCTATAGGTTGTGGGTGATATTATGTTGAAAAATATTGATTTTATCTCTTAGGCCTCTTCAAAGAATGTGTGCGGGTATGCTTTTGGCAGCCATTTCATTTGTGTTTGCAGCCTTCCTACAGATAGCCATACAGAAAAGCCGTATTCATGTGGTTGAACCTCCCAGTGGGTTTGCCAACCTCAAGATCATCAATGCTGCTCAATGTGACCTCAAAATTGCTGGTACTGGATTGGATACAACATTATCTGTTGATGAGGTATTCAATATAATTTAAATGATTATGGGTAATGTACATATATTGCAAAGAAAAGTGAAAAGTCCTTAGTATTCAATTAGGTTTTCATATCCAATCCAGGCGCATCTGAAAATGCCAAATATGAAATATAAATAAATGAATAATAAAATATATATTTTTATAACCATCACTCCCTGTGAGGGGCTCATCCATTATGTTTGCTTCACATACCCCTACATTCATATTTACAGCAATCAACAATCAACTCACATGTTTTTTTATGGAGGTTTTTTTATGAAAACCAGAGAACTGAGAGAAAAACCCTTGTGGGAAGGGAGAGAACAATACCTTGTCCCCCCAAAAAATCCTAAGGGGTGCATAATAAATAGTCGAATGGAATTAAAAATAAACCAACCCCTAATTATTAAATCAACTTGGTCCAAAATATCCTCATACCCGCAGCAATGTCACTAGTTCATCATGCAGTAACTCATGTTACTGCTATGTGTTACCCTTGATAAATAAAGACTCATTACTTACTTAGGGTCTAGATTTACAGATGGCTTGTGCAAATAGAAATCAAAATGTTTGTTTGTTTTGCAGGCTTCAAATTATTTCCATGTACCAATCACCCTGGACTCACTTAAGGTTGAAAGTCAAAACTGCTCTTCACCTATGAAACAAACATTCCCACTCAAAATTAAAGAACACACTGTGGGAACGTATGTGATTGGCAGTCAGCAAAACACACTGGTTGGACAGAAGGTTAGATATATTTATTGAATGTCCAGAAATGCTTAAAAATGGTGTATATAATGATTAATTATGAATTTTGAATCACTCTTAGAGAAGCGAAAGCACAGGTCATACCCTTGTAAAATGTTAATAACATTTTTAATTTTTCTCTTTTGATTAAATTTCTATTATACATTTAATGCAATTACTTCAAGTTACATTATTTTCAAGAAATTTGTTTGCATACCCAGTACTACGGTGTTCTGCTTTCCCATAGAGATCCCTGGGATTCCTGCAGTTGTCACATTCACTACATTGTCCAGCTGTGCTACCAGCATGGTTGGTCCTTGTGGTGTAGTGGTTAACATATAGGACTAGTAAACCGAAGATATGGGGTTTGATTACCTCCAAGCTCCAATGTTATTTTTCACTTTATATAATTCCCTGCTCCTAAAATAATTTTTGATTTAGATTGTATCTTTATGCGCTACACTTTTAGACAAGGACAACTTACCTCTTATAATGAGTCAACTATTAAGTTGATTCTGTTTTGACCTGTAGAACCAGAATCACAGCACTGCTATTAACAACATCATACAGCCTGTTCATACAGAATACTAATTTTTGCTTAATAGTCACTTAATAACACAAAATAATTTGAATCATCAGTTGACAGATCCACTTACTCCACTGAAAGCTGGAATCGTAAAAGTCAGGTAAGTTATAGCTGTTAGACATAAGTTTAGGTGAGCGTGGGGGATGGGATTCAAGGTCAATCCCTTCCCCCTCCCCAGAGAAGTGTGTGTGTGTGTGTCTGGGGGTCTCATGGGAGTGGCTTTACATACAATAAATGGGACAGGGGTAGTGGGGAGAGCTGAAATTTCATAAGTCAGGTCTAATATTATTCTATTGCAACTACATGTATATGCATGGGTTCTCTGTAGTAATAGCGTTATGTCAATGTCTATATCAATGTCTATATCAAAGCAGTCACCACAATCAATGCACTTATTCAGTGTTTATTTACAATCAGAAGACTTTGATTAAGGTTTGCTACAACAAGTACAAAGTATATATCTAAATATCGGTCTAAATTACAATCAATAACTTGTTGTAGATATCTAAAATCATTGCGAATCAATACTTACATCTGGTGGCAATTTCTGGGTTGCTTAATAGTTTCTTTAAATGTCTCAGTTTCTTAAAATCTGGAAGTAAGTCGTGCGAATATCTTAATCACTATGTCACTAAGACTTTGACTATCAGTATGGTTCAAATTACATGGTCTTTGATTGTAAAGTAATCACTAACTAACTTGATTATGTAATAGTAACAGTGTAATGCAATAAAATGTTTGTTTAGGAATGTCATTACAATGTCATTTGTAACACCTCAACATTTCAATTTCATGTTTTGTCAAAGTGACACTAATTATCCCATATATTTTAAGATTTGTGTATGTTGGAGGAAACCTTGCTGATAAAGTTGACATCCAGCTAAACAAGACCTTGATTTACCATGGTATATCAGAGTTAATGCCCAATACCAAATATAACAAGATACTGTCCAACCAGTAAGTAGATCTACTTATATGGCAAGGTAATTTCACTTGCTCTCATTGGACAATTAGAAGTCCATAGCTTCCAGTACAGACCACCAACCTCATTTTTGTATTTGCCTTGCTATATAATAAACATCTTATTAACCTCGCTTGCTTGGTCCA
>JAAAQI020136183.1:0-12754 GCA_011800005.2 Stichodactyla mertensii
CGACCTCGCTGGGATTCGAACCCACGACCTTCGGATTTGTACTACCGATGCTCTACCAGCTGAGCTACAAGGTCAGATTGGGAGCAGGCCGGGGTGAAATAGATGTTGGGTCGCGGTAATTGAAATGCAATTATATGAATATGTGAACCATGTGGCACTATGAAATACATGGACTAGAAATAATGGAAAGTTATAGTGCTTAGAAAGGAGGTCATTCTGGGCGAAAAACCCTTGGAAATAAATTTGGAAAAATTAATTTCCGACCTCACTGGGATTCGAACCCACGACCTAGAGTTAGAAACTACATTTCTGAGTTCTCATAAATGATGCATGAAGGCAAGATTTCATCCAAAATCATGCTTGGTGGCACAAAATAACATATTTCTTTAATTTTTCTATTGCTTAAAAGTAGATTAACCAGTGGACTGTGAACAAGTCAGAAAGAAAAGAGTGACAACAGAACAAGTCAGCCATTCACACTGCTCCACCAAGCATGATTTGGAACAAAGCGTTGCCTTCATGCATTATTTTTGAGAACTTTGAATAGGACTATTCATTGAATTGATAGACAAGTTGTATCCTAAAATGTTCAACAAAGACCTTGCCAAACTACATCATTCCACAAACGATACAATGGTTTTTAATCTTGTTAACTTACCTTAATGTCTAAGAATTTAACTGGCTCATGACCATGTTTAACCATGTCCTCTTGAATAGCCTATTTGTTATAATTACCATAAAATATTTACTTTGCTGATATATATTATATTATCATTTGTAACACTTAGATAAATGTGTGTGTGTGTGAGAAACTCACCCGAAAGAAGTAGTTCAGAGAAAAGATATTGAGATAGCCCACACCCTGCAGAGAAAAGAAAAACTATTAACTATCAAATATCTCTTTTCCTTCCCACTAACATGTCTGTAAGATCATGAGATGTTGCTTGAGAGGTTACATTTTTCCCTTCTTGGCTCATATTCCATAATCTCATTTCTCAAGGGCAAACATGAGGTACTGGTAGTATTTCTTTTGGATCTCTTCTTACCTGAACATCTAATATTCTAAACAGATACTGTAGGGCCTGAAAAACAAATTCAGATATGCAAATGTTCATTAAGATTGATGTAATATATTTAAATGACTAAACTTAGGACAGAGGTGGTGATGGAGTTACATGTAGATGATGGGGTGACTGTGATGGATGATGGGGTGATGGGTGCATGATGGGGTGATGATGAATAGTAGTTTACTTGAATGATGGGGTGGTGGAATTAGTGATATTACAGTTGATCGATAAGCACTGATTACTGACCTGTGGCTCTTTCCTGTTTTCTAAGGCCAGCACAAAATCTAAATATGTTTTATAATCCTGGAACACAATTATGACAGAGAGCCTTAGAAAAATAACAGGAATTTTACAGTGGTATATGTATAACAAGAGAGTACATACCATTTCACCATCATATGTCAAGCATTCCTGGAAAACCCTATCAATGAAGACCTTGGTCAAGGTACCAGACCCATACCTGGATAAACAAAATGTCATCATTGTCACTATCATCATCAGCACCTTAATCATCCCCATCAGTACTAAATAAATTTACAGTAAGACTACTTTAACCAGTGCCGACTATTATTTTTGTCCAATCACAAACTTTTCACCATCATACAAAATCTGCTCTATCGTTAACACCTTACTGTTATCCTACCAAGACGTAATATTGATCGTTTCATGGTTTACCTGGCTAGTTCTTCTTTGCTCAGCATACCATTATGATCAGTATCTAAATTAAGGTATTGACCTGCAGGAAGTAGAAGTTACAGGCTTTGAGCTAAAATGCATACATTTATTTAACAATGTTAAGTCACTGTCAGTGACATGCTCACCATAAACTCTGAGAGCCGATGGAGCAGAGAACCAGTTAGCATCTTGTTGTTCTTTTGATAGATCTTCATCCCGTAGCTGTTGACATAACAAAGGATATACCTTAATTTCAAGAAGGGTTGTCAACAAAGGTAATTGGAGATAAGTTACTTTCCCAATAAAGCTCTCAGAACAATATATAAGGCTCTCAGGGAATGCAGGGATGCTGTATTGGTTTTAAACCTCAGACTTGTTTGCACCAAGTTTTAGCATTGTCACATCAGGTGTTGCTTTGCCTGGACTACCATTAAACAGCTGGCAAATTACTGTTAGGTGGCCGAACGCTACTATTGAACAGCTGACCAATGAGCAACTGTTGGCGGATAGGTTGAGGGGGATGCTATTCTACACTTTTACCCTCATAACATACCTCGAGAAGATCATCTAGAAAACTACAAGCAAGGATATCCTGAATCTTTATTTTGCCTGCCAAAAAAGTAATCAAAATCATCATCATCATAATTATTTGCCATTATTGCCATCACTACTACCCTTGTCATCACCACTACTGTCACTCTTGTCATTGACATAGTCATCATGATCATCACAGGGCTTGAAATAGCAGCCTGCCAATGGCCAAAATGCAGGTCAAATTTTACTACTGGCAGGCAAAAACAATTTTGAACTGCCAAATGGAAAATAAAATGGCAGGAGAAATTTTACTCCACCAAAATTATTTGTTCTGCCATAAATAAAAATAATTGGCTGGCCATCTTTATTTTCTATTTTGAGCCCTGCCTCATCATCATCATCATTCCCCCTAAGGAAATATAACTGAAAACAATCCAAGCCAGGTCACTTACCAGTCCTCAATGGGTCAAGAAAGAAAAAGAACTTTCTTACAGCAGTACAGACATAAAAAGAATAGAAGGACTTCTCTAATCCATCCAGCTGAGGAAAAAATGGTAATACAAAATAAATTATCAATGACTGATCAGGGAGATTAGAACTTTAAGAATGGTGAGTGAGAAAAATGCTTAATGCATGTGAACTTACCTGTGGTAGTGTTGGAATGAGCTCAAGAATATAATTCTCCAAGTCCTGCAAGAGTATTTTATTTAGAAAAAAGTTATTCCACATCTAGGTAATTACATATATATAAACCAGTGAACCTAAGACTGAATTGAAAATAACTTTAATTGTTTCAAAGTGCATCTGTGCCCAAAAAAAACCCTCCTCCCTTGATATGGCACTGTTATAGTTTAAAAATGTCAAAATACTCAAAAGATAATGCCATTCTTACAGACTCTTTAAGGTAGCCCTGACCAGCAACATCATAGAGACTTAGTCCAATCCTTGTTTGATGTAGCCAAACTAAAAATAGGAAAATAAGAGTGTCTTAATATGAACGATACTATGGAATATTCATCTATAACAACCCTACATGACACTTTGAAGGCTATTAGATTTTTCAGATAGCCATACTTTGATATGTTTACCTTTTCTCATAACATAATTGAAAAACTGCATAATTGAAACCCTGTAAAATGAATGAAAAAAGTTTCCTTTCAATAGAATTTTCTTTTATTACCTTCCTATGTGGGCTACCTGTGGCATTCCAACCACAGGGAGTCCACAAAAAGAAATCTTACCTTCCGAAAGGATCACTTTGATACAACTTGCTGAAGACAGTGGCAGTAAAAAATGGTCTAAAATCACATAATGAAGTGAGTATATTATTTTATCTGAAAAAAAGTATAACATACCTTTCAAGCTACATTAGAGCTTTACCTGCACTTTGCTCCAGCTTGAGAGGCAACTTTTAAGAAATCCTCATAATTTATCATCTAAGAATTGTAAAAATTTGTATATTAATACCTTGATGAATAAAAGAGAAGGTTGTGCAGGAATAAAATGTTATGTTTTAAGGGTAAATGATGCTGAACAATAAACAAATGACAGTGAGAAATAAATATATTTCCGTGTTTATTCTAGTGACAAAGTTGATAGTGATGGTGGAATCTTAGAATATCTAAGCCAATGTGCAATGCCGGCTCCATATTGCATAGAGTGTATTCAAGAAATGTTTGGTTCACATCACCCATGGTGTATTTTGACCTTGGTATGCAAAATGCAACATGTAACATGCAACAAAGCCTTCCACAACCTTTTTTAAAATGGCTGTACACTGTATACCTGTTCATCTCCTATGACTGGAGGGGTGTGGTGCTTGTCCAGAAGAAACCAAAGATTCTATAACATAATTGATACAAATTATCAATTGTTGTGCAATCAATTATTTTTAATATATAACACTCCAGTTTCGAGTTCTCTTTTGCTCAGCCTTATAGCCTTGATTGTGCATAGAATATTTACAATTAACAACAAAACCTGAAGCATTTCTATGGTTTTTATATGTTAATTCCATACCTTTCCATGGACTGTTAGTAAAACTATAGAATATATTACACGCTATTAAGACTAATGCTGAGCAAAAGAGAACTCGAAACTGGGGTATTGTCAATGAAATACCTATGTTTTTCCTAACCAAAAAATCTATATCTTCACTTGTGAAAATAACATGTTATTTTCACATATGAAAGTAACACCGCCATGGTTTGTACCTTTTACAGACAAATAAAAAGCTATTTGAAAGCAATAAGGTTTGCTCATCAATAATTATTGTATAATAGGGTACTTACCTGTAATTCATCATTATCTAGAAGTTCTCTACTTTTTCTTTGCAAAAAAACAGCTCTTGATTCTTCTCTAAGCTTTTGTTGCAAGATTTCATCTTCTGATGGCAGCTGTTGGATTAAGAAACCTTTCTTTCAAAGTGACCAAATGTTAATTTCCTTGGATTTCTTCTATGAATGATACTGACAAGTAATTGTTTAGTCCCAAATATGCTTCAGAGACTAAGGAGTTGTGAAGGTCACAACCAAAGCCTGAATGGGCTGCAAGTCAATAACTTATGGGGCATAGCCGATAAACTATTAGACTCATAGCCCATTGAGGGAGAGAGGTCTAATTGATAGAAAATAAACAAATCAGAATGCAGGGTTTGTAATCTCTCTGGTGGTCTGACCACCATTTTGAATATGAGCTTGTGATGCAAACTGCTTATTGTCTCAGATATCTGTCTGCAAATTTACTTTTTCTGAAGATTCTGGGACTGTATGAGTGTGTGTTTATGAGGGTGTCGGTGTAGGAGGGAGGAAGGTTGTAGTGCATTACCGAAGAATGGATATTTTCCAGAACTGTAATGCTCTGAATGAAATTCAATTTCAATGCAATCTGAAAACATTTTCATTTGACTTAATTTTGCAGTCTACATTGAACATATATTACTTTAGTTGTGATATCATTCTTGTTGAACTCCCCTTACCTTATAGTAGAATTTTGGAATAGTACTGAATGTTTTATCTTTTCCTTTCACTTTGCCTTTAGGATGGCCTTTCCATTCTGTGTAATACTTGGTAAATAATTCTGTTTCTGTCAAACTTTTTTCAGCACCAGCACTAGAGCCAGCTGTGCCGAGTATTAATAAAAATGCAAGATTACTCAAAGAATTTCCAGTGTACATTGTGCGTACTTTTTGATATCAGACTTATTTTTTGATCACAAACCTTCAGCTTTTTCGTTCTTTTTCCTCTCCACGTATCTCTTTAACGTATCAGCCCAAGACATACTCCTAAAGTAAGAATTTAACGCCCCTAAAATCATAAAAACTTGAAGTTCAATCTTTTATTGGACAAAAATCCCGCCATGTTTTGTTATTTTGAGGTATGACTCAGTGCGCAGGGGATTGTGGGTATTTTTAACCTAGAGGACTCTGGGTATTTTTCTTTTCATTTTGCCATTTTTTATTCTTTTTCATTCCCTTTTTTCAGTCCAAACAGAGAGGCCAGAAGATTTTAAAGACTTCTGAGAGGATTTAATTTCATAGGATGTTTCATGTGTTGTACTTTATATCTTCAATTAAAGATATAAAGTACGCTTGTTGGTTATTTATTTGCACATCCCTTTATAGTTTAGCACTGACTTATAAATTAAAGTGGTTTTCAGGTTTTGGTCTTCAGGTTAATACGTTGAATATATTACAAAAAATATGTTAAATATGCACATAAATATAATTTTTGCCACTACGACAGCTTTGTATCTTTAAATACGTATACAGTTCAACCAGCGCGTGTTATAATACGCTCTCGCTATTAAAAGTTTAACTTAACCTTCGTAATTACAGTAATTAAATATCATGTAAGTGTGTACCAGGATTACTCAGAAGTATGGCAGTACACCTCTCCATGGAATAGGGGCATCACTTGGGTGTGGTACACTCGAGATTTGAGTGAGGGTATAGCCAAGGCGCAAGCATCATTCTCACTTGTGCCCCCATGCGTAGCCCAAGAAGAGAAGCTAGCACAGGTCAACTTAATGGTTTTTTTTAGCACGAGTCCACGCCTAAATGTGCCCTTCTCGTAGCAGGTTCTTTTCAGGTTTGAAAATTTTATGTAAGAAGAATGTAAATATCGAGGAATGCAACGCTAACACACCAGCTTTCGTCATTACTGTAATCATGCCACCCTTAAAGTCGCCCGTATTGACGCTTTTGGGGTTGAGAGCGTTAATGCCGAAATGAACATGAAAAAGCATAAGAGATGACATAATAAGTTAGTCCAGGAAAAAGACCAGTAGAGTGGAAAAAAAGTGAACTTTATATTTGATTTCTCTCGGGGGGCAGGTAAAGTTAAGAAAAAAAACCAGTGACGTCACGCAAACGTTTCTCCAAATAAAACCGATTTCAATTGCTCTGGCGCTTACGGCTTCTTCGTGGCTAATCATGAGCATTTCATAAGCAACAGCGATTGTCAGTACGAGTAAGAGTGCGAACGCCTTAGGGGTCTTGAACAGTTCCTTTGCTGAAAAAGAACTTGCGTCTGCGTAGCGGAGTTTTCTTATGAGAAGAATATAGGCAATGGCGTTGATTCCCGTGATGCATTGCCAACAAACTTCTAACTCCTTAGGGTAACTGAATGCGTCGAAGTCTTTGCACCGTTGAGTTGTGGAACGTTGAGTGAGGAAACAGCTAATGGCGTAGATTGTAAATAGCACCCATCCAATAAAGTGGCAGAGTAGAATCAGTGAATAGCCGAAGAAAATGAGTTGACTCAGGATTTTCCGCATGAAACGTGCCAAAATTCCATTTCCAGATCGCCTGACTACAGCTTCGTTGTTTCTTCGTTGTAACGCAGAATTACCATCTTCCAGTTCACTGTCATTAATGACTGGCTGTATTGGAGACATGACTACGTAGTTTCTCTTTTCCTTTCTTTGGGAATTATTTTTGGATGTCTATATTAAGTTATATGATCGAAACTGTTCACTGAGTATAGACAACAACACTTGGAATAACTTCTTAGAAATGACAAACGCCTGTCTTGTTTTGGTCATTATTCTTACTACTGCACTTTCATTTTCAATATTGATAGGTCCGAGTCAGTTTCACTTTCATTTTGACCGATGACGTCATCGATTATATAGGCCAATTACACTGCGTTTCGCATAACGTTTGACTGACATATTTTACACTGATGATTTTCAATCTTTCATTCAAAAGAAATAGGAAAAATAAACCCCCGTTATTCCAAACAGTAACTTATAGTCATATTCAAATTATTCTTATTTGTGAGGCAATGAAAATCCAGTTCTAAATGAATGTGACTTGTGAATAGTCTATAAATAATGACTTAAATGAGGTATCAAAAATGATGAACTTTTTAGACTAAAAGAATCTCATCTGCAGTGCAAGACTTTCTTAGCCTTTCTTGGGCTACCTGTGGGGAAATCCCCCCCCCCCCCCAGCGTCCCGCAGAGCATGTTGGGAAGCATCTGCTGTTCCTTTGTCAAAAACAAATATTTTCATTGAAATATAAAGTAGGAAATTTTGATTAATTTATGAAAATTACACGTGGCAAAGATGTTGTCTTCCTGCCCTAAGGAAAAAAGGGTCTTAAGGGATCATTTCGTCTGTTTTTTACTATCGGACGGTTGATATTACACCTTGAAAAATAACACTCTTCTTCAACTGTCAACTTTTCTTTAAAGAACGATAACTTAATATCCTATTAGTTAAATCCATGAAGCCAAAGACAATTGCTGTTTTTATCCTGCTGTCATTTTGGACGTCGCTTTGTTCTTGTGAAGATGGAGACAGCACAACCGTTTCTGCAAGTGTGAACAGTTCGGAGAACTCCAAGAAGAGCTACCATGATTTTTGGTTGTTCAACTTATGGTGGAACGTACTTGGTTATGCTACCATCATTCTGCCTTGTGCTCTTGTGATACGCATGGTTAAAAACTCGAACTTTAAAGAAAGAGGAGGTAGGGTATCCTAACTTAATCTATTCCAGCCTTGACCATTTTGGTGTTCACTTTTCAATGAACTACTTTGTTTTTGTTCATTGCATATTTTTCTAACTTTTTTTCTATATTAATAAGCTTATGGCTAAAAGTAAGGTCTTATTCGAAAGGAAATATTTTCTTCTCCCTAGAACTGTCAGAAAAGTTACATTTCCTCGCATTTTAACAATATTTGCATTGGGCCAATTCTCACATTTGGATATTCTTTTAGCATTTTTTTAAAGTGTTGATTATATTTTATCTTTTAATTACTTAATTAATCCATATTTAGTATGCTATATAAATAACTTTCATTTGCTAGTGTTATTACAATAATAACAGCTCATAACTTTATAAGTAAGACGACATTTTTTAATTTTAATCTGTTTGCAGACATGTTTGCAGACAGCTCAAGTTTACCCCCTAGACTTCGCTAATGATTTCATTATTTCAATATTGAGTTTAATTTTTTTCTCTGAGTTTTCATGAATAAAATGGAAGATTCCAAACTTCAAAAATTTATTCTGTTGAAAACTACGTATTACTTCAAAATAAAGATTTAAATTGAACCACACTGGATTCTGTTTTTGTTTTTTGGAAAATTGCATGTTTGCACTGAGTTGAGGTTGTCAGGGATACAACTACATTTAAGTGACAATTGATGTTTTGCAGTCACTCCTACCATGTTCAAAAGGCAAAGACTAGTTAGTACAGACAAAAAGACCTGATGAAAATCTTTTTTGATGCTAACCACTAGGGTACAAGGGGTGGTTCTTCATTGACAGGGATGTGCTGCTGAGGTCCAGAATATCTTGATGAAGCATACCCTCAAAATACAACAAATGTAAATCATAACCCTATCTAAGACTACAGTTTACACAGCATTGATGGTGGTTTTCGTATAATTCCTGCACAGCTGTTTGGAGGTGAAAAAAATCAGTTTCAACAAAAAGTGAAAATAGAATAAACTACATATGACTTGAAAATGCTACTAACCACTAAGCTGTAATGGTTTAACATGCAAACAAAAAATTTGAGAATGAATGAAAAATAAAATGCTTTTTGAAATAATCAATTTTTTCATATAATTTCCTCAGCTCAAGGATGCCTTGCTAAAACAATACAACACTTTGTATTTGGTGTACAAGATGATCCTCTTGCTACAACAGAAGAAGGTACCAAGCAAGAAGAAACAAGTGACACTGATTCTTCATTACGAAAATCTGCAATCAGATTAGCTGTGTGTGTGTTAGGCTTACAAGGATCATACGTCATGTGGGGGGTTTTACAGGAAAGAATAATGACCAAGTCCTACACCAAAGTTCTACCTGATGGCACAAGTGCTGAGATCAAATTCAGGAATTCTCAGTTTCTAGTATTTGCAAACCGAGTTCTTGCTATGTTATTTGCTGGGGTTTATGTACTAGCTACCCGACAACCAAGACACAAAGCTCCCATTTACAAGTACTCCTACTCATCCATGTCGAACATTATCAGCAGCTGGTGTCAATACGAAGCACTCAAGTTTGTAAGTTTTCCAACTCAGGTTTTGTGTAAAGCATCCAAGGTCATTCCTGTGATGCTAATGGGAAAGTTAGTTTCTAAAAAAACATATCCATACAATGAGTATGTGACAGCTGTCATGTTGTCAGTGGGGGTTAGTTTGTTTTTGCTGTCAACTGGCAGTTCTAAGAAGACAGCAGCCGAAACAACAGTCTCTGGTGCTATTATTTTGCTAGGTTACATGTTTTTTGACAGCTTTACTTCAAACTGGCAATCAGAGCTTTTTAAGAGTTACAAAATGTCCTCTGTCCAGATGATGCTTGGGGCTAATTTTTTCTCAAGTATTTTTACCTTTTGGTCTTTAATTCAAAGGGGGTCACTTTTTTCTTCCTTTGCCTTTGCATACAATCACCCAACATTTGCCCATCACATATGCCTTTTGTCTCTCTGTTCAGCAACTGGGCAACTATTTATTTTCTATACAATCCAGTGCTTTGGTCCAGTCATTTTTACTATGATAATGACCACTCGAATGATGCTCAGCATCATCATATCCTGTATCCTTTATCAACATCCTATTTCTGCTCAAGCTGCTTTTGGTATCATTGTAGTATTTACTGCATTATTTTTGCGGGTTTATGCCAAATATCGTACCAAGAGTTTGTCAAAATCTTGAACAAATTACATTCCTAGGACTAATATTTGGTATAACTGACATGTCAAAAATACAATAGCTCTGTTATCCATCACTGCACATAGAAACTATTGTGTCCATATGGTAATAGCATAGACTAGCACCCCCTGTTGGTCATTTATTGGTTATTTGTTGGCTGTTTGTCAGCTAAAGTATTGAACAGTAGCTTGTTGGTCAGTTACATATACTAGCCATAATCCTAGTACATCAATGACTCATTTTTACAAGGTACAAATTTATTTTCTCTGAAAAAAAAGGCTTTTACCAGTTACCTAAAATAAAGAAATTTTCTTAACAAAAATGGAGATGGGATATCCAATATCCTGAATTTATTAAAACATTTAAAGAAATTCCTTTAATAATCTTGTTGACAAGATTTGAAAACAAATGGTTGTATTGAGAATTTGGCTGAAGAAAAAATATGTTAATCCAATCTGGTTTTGTTAATGGTTTGGTTTTTTAAATTATATTTCTTCAGGTGTACATTATGCCCTTGACATCTGATTATGCAGGGCTCTCTTAATAGCAGGGATACAGGCCATTACATCTAATTTTTGTTCCTCTCTTTTGTTGAGGATATCCATTGTTCTTCTTAGGCCCAGTTCAGATGGTGTACTTTTGCTGTGTCAAATTCAATGTAAATGAGATGATAATGAGTAGAAACAAAAGATTTGATTGATTTGCATTGGATTCGATGCGGCAAAAGTTCAACATCTGAACTGGGTCTTACACTACCCCCCCCCCAGGATTTCCACATTTTCACTGTTTGCTTCTAACACACATACCTTTTATTAACTGATAACAAGAGTCATACCATAAGTTATGTATGGACTGAATCTTTCCATTGTCTTCTGGCCATAAAAGGGTTGAAAAAGGGAGGTTCCAAAACATACATACAGGTCAAGCATTCACAAGGTTGATAACGTTTGATTTTATCATATGGCAAGGCAAACACAAAAATATGGTTAGTGGTCTGTATTGTAAATTATGGACCATAAATTGGCCAACGAGAACATGTGAAATTATCTTGCCATGTGAGAACTCTCAATATTTTCCAGATTCTTTTTCAGTAAACTTGGGATTTGCAGTCAATATAAATGCTACACACCAGCATTTCCATTTCATTTTAATCCATGCCCCAATGGGTTCCCTGATGTCCTCAATTGGAGTATGGAAATTAGATGCAACAGGGCCCAATATTCCTAACCAGTTTGATATTATAGGAGAATTCATGGGAGGACGAGAGAATTCCTTGTTGAATTTCGCAAGAAAAACGATATCACACGAGTCGCAAAGCAACGAGTGCGATATCGTTTTTCAAGAGAATTCCTCGTTGAATTTCGCGAGAGTGCAATGAGTGCAATATCGTTTTTCGAGTGAAATTCAACATGGAATTCCTGAGTCCTCCGATGAATTCTCCTTGAATCTCATAGCATCTACAGTAACAATATCATAAGATTCTATATAAAATTATGTTATTTGGTAATGAGAATTTAAAGAAATATTGATATTATTATATTCATGCAAAGAAATGTTAATAAGTATGAAAGGTGTATTGCTGTTTATTTAGATTGTTATAAATTAGTTATTTTCAACCAGATACAATAAAAGCTTTTCATTGAAAACACTTGACTTTTGAAAATTTTTATCAGACACTATGCAGTTTTAAACTTGTAACCCCCACCCAAGTGGGGTTTATCATATGGACCCTAGCACATTTGTCATGTGACAAATGATAAGATTTATTAATGATAATAAAGAAATAATGTATTAGTTACAGTAATAAAAGGGGGATATATTAGGGAGATATAACATGGATTTCTAACAAATTCCAAACACTGGAAAATGTGAAAATTGTATTCTTGGAAGTAATGGCTCAGTTCTCAAAAGTTAAAAACTTATCAAAAAAAAAAAAAAAAAATCCAAAAAAAAAACCAAAAAAAACCAAGAATTGCCCTATGTCACTGATGTCACATCAAAACAATCTATTGTTTAAATGCTAAGGATCACGGTCATGGGAGGGGGACAAAACAGCAATAACAAAGAAAATCAATATGAAATGCATTTTGTGGACTGTAGAAAAGCAGTAACAGCTGCTAAATACAGTAAATATAATTGTGGATTACACATCAGTACATCATTTGGAAATTAGACAATTTGAGAGTAAACTTTTCTTAGGGACTGGTCATAAAGTACAGAGGGGGTGGGCTGGAAAAAAAGAGGGGGTGGGCCATCATTTTCAAGCACAGGAAAAAGGGTGGGTCAAGATGAATCATGCAATACATTGGGG
>JAAAQI020136205.1:0-12750 GCA_011800005.2 Stichodactyla mertensii
ATAACCAATAAAAGGAAATTTGTAACACTGTGAAAAAAAGAGAAATATACTTAACTTTACTGATGTTTCGAGCTTTCCCCCTTCATTGGAGTTTTGTTTGAAAGATAATAATAATAATTATAATTATTTCCACACGTGAGCCATATGCCAAATAAAATTACCAACATGAGTACATTGTAGTGTGTATTGTTTTATCACTGAACAATAATAGTTCATTTGCACTCTTTTATATACATTGTAGGCTGGTCTTAAGCCAATATGCGAGTTCATGACTTTTAACTTTGCCATGCAGGCAATTGATCAAGTGAGTATATCAATATTACTCGTGTGTATAGCATGTTCATAAACAGGATTTATCTAGAGTATACACAATCCTTATTCATTCTTTATGATAGCTATACACAGCCATACATAGAAGCCATACAACATAGGCATACACAGCCATGCATAGGAGCCATAAATAGCCATACGGTAGCTGTAAATTGCTATACAGATGTACATAGCCATACATTGCCATACATAGCCATACATTGCCATACATAGCCATACATTGCCATACATAGCCATAAATACAGTAGTTATACACAGCCATACAGTAGCTATACATTGCTATACAGATGTATATAGCCATACATAGCCATACATTGCCATACATTGTCATCAATACAGTAGCTGTACATAGCAATACATCCATACATAGCCAGACATAGTCATAAATACACTAGCTATACATAGCCATATATAGCAATACATCCTACATAGCCATACATAGCCATAAATACAGTAGCTATACATAGCCATATATCCATGCATAGCCAGACAGCCATTAGCCTGCGTGCAGACGGTTGTTTACCCGTAATAACCATCTGCGAAAGTTCACCAGATATCGTGTTCTCTGTGACCGAAATAAGAAGCGATTTCTGATTGGCTCTCACCCGGATCAATTCTTACATGAACTCTCATTGGTCGAAGGCTCATTCCAATCTCTTCCGGTTGCAATGCAAATATTTTTTCAATATGGCGTCCAGGTCCTTCGACCAATGAGAGTTTGCGTAAGAATTGATCCGGGCGAGAGCCAATCAGAAATCGCTTCTTATTTCGGGTCACAGAGAACACAATATCTGGCAAACTTTCGCAGACGGTTATTACGGGTAAACAACCATCTGCACGCAGGCTAGACAGCCATACATAAGAGTCATAAATGCCATATAAGACTTCATTGCAAATAGCTGCTTCAGTTCTGGTCCAACCTGGTTATGTTATCTTACTACATAGTAAAACAACAAAATCAATGTTATATATTCATAAAATGTATTATAATTGATCCTACTTCATCATAATTTTCAGGTCATCAATTCTGCTGCTAAAACATACTACATGTCAGCAGGAGATGTAAGTATTTTATAATATTATAACTTCATTTCCCTTATCCATTGGGGGCCCTACTGGGATTGGTTTCAAATGTAAACATGGAGGGTAGATCATAGGCAGATCAAACAGTTGTTGGTTCAATCTCCAGTAGAAAAGTAATTCCCCTTAATTTGACCAATACCCTAAAACTAGTGTACACTGTAATTATGATCTTTTTTAAGGTTCCAGTTCCTGTTGTATTCAGAGGACCAAATGGAGCTGCAGCTGGTGTGGCTGCACAGCATTCACAATGTTATGCTGCGTGGTATGGCAGTTGTCCTGGACTGAAGGTAAATATTTAGTCGCTAGATACACAGATGTAGTACCTTATAATGCAGACATGTGTCCCATGCTCCCTTTACCTACTCATGGTTACCATGGTCAGAGAAAAGTCAGGAAAAAAATGTTTTTTCAAGGTCAGGGAAAAGTCGGGGAATTCTACTTTCAGTCAGGGGAAAAAATAGATTTTAAGCAAAAGTCAGGGAAAAGTCAAGGAATTTTATTGTTCACACAGTACTTGAAAATGTATTTCCCTCCTAGCTGGTATAATGGTTTTATATCATTGTCATCTGCTCAATTTGCAAGCCAATGAGAAGAATTGTTTTAATTTGATTGGCATATCAGTTGTTTATAATATTGTTAAGGTGGCTGTCTACACAAACACTTTGCCCAGTCTCCACCCAACTTATTTGTCACCAGTTCCCCTGCTCATTTATGCAGTGGGACATTAGTGACACCTGAATTATTGGGTCAGGGAAAATTATACTTTAGTCAGGGAATTTTGTGATTGGTTTGTTGTGGCAACCATGTACCAGCTTACAGGCTTACATCAGTGGCAGATTCAGGATTTCAAAAAGGGGGTTACTAAAACTTGAAAAACATGTTGCTGGACAAATGATTGTATAAATGAATTCATTCTACTGAGCTTAAATAACATGGTCAGCTTCACAAAGGGGGGTTCAATGGAACCCTTTGAACCACCCTGGATCTGCCACTGTACATTATAGAGTAGAGGTCTCTATGTATACCGTAATGGTAGAACAGTGAATATATGGAAAAGGAATATATGAAATGTTTTGGCAAAATGAATCTCTGTGTTATGTTAACTGTCAGTAGTACAACAAGATTAGCATGACTTCTACTACATTAATTTTTTGGATCACTTGTGAACATTCTTGGTCTAACCTTATTTTACTATACATGTAATTAAGATATTTTGTTCCTGCATACTTCACTGAAGAATCTCTCTCATTGCACACTTGATATAGGTTGTGTCACCCTATTCAGCAGAAGATGCAAAAGGATTACTCAAATCTGCTATCCGGGAACCCAACCCAGGTACACCACGCGGTAAAGCCCCTACATATGATCCGTCACGATGTAATTCCCTACACCTTATGCAACCATTATATTGCTGGTTGAACTTTACAAAAGATTTTTAATGCTTTCTTGTAATATCAACCAACATGGCAGCTGTGGTGTCTTGTTATTTTATTCTCTAGTGAATGATTGCAAGCCACCTAATGTATTATGTTTGATAAAAATACACCAAATAGATTTGTATTCTTAGATATAGATACTCGAGACTGTACTTGAATAAAATTGCTATTTGCTATTTAAAAGTACTTGTGGCCTTTGTTTCTTAAAATTCTTAGGAATTTGCTGCTCACCAGACCCATTACAATGATTTTCGATCTAACGTGAAGCGTGACGCACCAAACTTGTTTTTATAAGTTATATCCCAGACGTTTGGCATAAATAACTGTCAAGTTTAACATGAGAAACTTTTGTTATGTAGCCGACAAATTACATTGAATTTTCAAGGTTTATAATCTTTATTTTAGAAGTTTTGAGATAATATATGAAGTACAGTATATATTTCAAAGTAAATACAGTAATTGGTTTTTAATCCAGTGTGTTTTTCGCAAAATATCTTGAAACATGAGACAGAGTTAATAAACTTTGTACATCCCACATGCTAAATAATTAGTTTGTCGGTGCCAGCGTAATAGTTTCACATGTCAAACTTGAAAGTTATTTGTGCCAAACGTCTGTGATATAACTTATAAAAACAAGTTTGGCGCATCATGCTTCACGTTAGATTGAAAATTGTTGTAATGGGTCTGGTGAGCAGCAAATTCCTAAGAATTTTAAGAAACAAAGGCCACAAGTACTTTTAAATTAGATCGAAAATCGTTGTAATCATAGGCTTATTATTTTTTAACAGTTGTGGTCCTTGAAAATGAAATCATGTATGGAGTTCCTTTTGAGATGTCTGATGAGGCCATGAGTAGTGACTTTCTGATTCCATTGGGCAAGGCCAAAATAGAAAGACCAGGTAACTACTGTAGTGTATTGTCACTGTACTAGAAACCAAAAATGTTAACTTTATTCTTAACATCCCAAGCATGTCAGATTGCATGAGCTTTAATATATAAACTTTATTTATAACTTACAGTATACTACCAATATTTAGTAAGAAATGTGAATATTAATGTTCAATTGTTTTTTGTTTGTTTGCTTGTATTTGTGTATGGTGCCATTACTGTTAGTATCTTATGGCTAACGCATTGGCTTATAACTTACAGTACACTACCAACCATGCATAGAGCAGATTTCATATGACTGTGAAAAGGTCGCTGCACTGTCAGTGCCATAAGCATGCTTTGCCTTGACTGTGGTGTGTTCTAGAATTTTGAGGCACCTTGCCGTGCCTTGACTGTGTCATGACCATGTTCATGCTACAACCTTTTCACAGTCATACAAAATCTGCTATACTAGAGATCATAAGTGCAGGATTCAATTTTAAATATCTTGAACATGGGTGAATATTATGCACCTATCAATGTTTTGCCTTAGGGTGGGGAGGGTGGTCAACCCAGGAGGAATTGACATAGGATCTTGCTCCTTGGGTTGGGCATTTGACAAGTACATTCTCCCCCAGAGAAGGAGCATTGACAGAACAAGAGAGACTGGAAGGGAGGGAATTTGACATTTGTTAGCATCCTGGGGGTGGGGAAATTGACTCTAAAAATGTCACCCCCCCCAGGCTAAACATTGATTGGGCCATTGCTAATAATACATGTATTTTCTAGGAAACCATATAACAGTTGTTGCACATTCCCGCATGGTGGATGTCAGCTTGCAAGCAGCTAAGGAACTTGAAGCTGAAGGCATTGATGCTGAGGTTTGTGCATTTACTGTCAGTGGTGTATGTATATTGATGCAGTCAGTGTTGTGAAAGTGGGAAGTGATTTGTAAATAGGTAGCAATAATGGGCTTGATGTGGGATTGGGGAGGGGGTTACTCCAAATTCCAAAAAAGGTTGTCAGTCAGAGATCTGAAATCTGAGACAAAGAGGAATTGAGTGCATAAGTGGTTTGTAATCAGTAAATAGGTAAATATGGCACCACCTTTGAGTGTATGTCTATTTTAGTGGCATTGAATGTCAGTGGTTTTCATGTTTCATCAGGTGATAAATCTACGATCAATTCGTCCATTTGACCTGCAGTGTATCATAGATTCTGTCAAAAAGACGAACCACCTCATCACAGTAGAGGGAGGCTGGCCACATTTTGGTGTTGGTGCTGAGATTTCGGCATCATTAATTGAAAGTATGTACACTTTTACCATATTTCATATTTTCCCCCTCTAGATCAACTTCCTCTTTTTTTTCCTTCTCCATTCACTCACTTTTGTGAGAACTTCAGTCTTCAGCTAAACTATTTATGAGAATGACATACATGCTCTACTATCAAGCAGTAAGGATTTACTAAGCTAGCATCCCCCACTTTCAGAATTGCTCTGCCATCCCTGTGTCCTGAGGATGACCTAACATTTGCTGTAATGTACCTTTGATGATTCACTATTGATGTTTCAGGTGAAGCATTCAACTATCTTGATGCTCCAATCTACCGAGTGACTGGTGCAGATATTCCAATGCCCTATGCCACAGAACTAGAGAAAAACAGTACTCCTCAACTACACAATGTGGTTAACTCTGTAAAGAAGACCCTTAATATAGCATAGTGATATAAGAAACTACCTTATTAGCTTGAAATTCACCTTTCCAAAGTTCAAAGAAAGACTGGACACTCTATCTCATCCCCTGAAAATCATTTCCATTGTCCAGTGGAAGATGGCGGCACTTTCTTAATCTTGTCCTTCAGTCCTCCTTTGAACTTCAGAAAGGTGAATTAACTCTCCTAACTGTGTGCTATCCACGTGCCTTTGTTGAAACCAGAGGGAAAGGGAAAAAAACAGGTTTTGAGAGATGATTGGTGTAACAAGGTGCATTGTAATTTTTGGGCAAAGGAATAGTTTTCCTATGGAGAATTTTCAAACAAAAATCAAAAGTAAACATTTTATACTATCTTCTGTTTGCTTATTTTATGGAGCAAGGCCTGGTCAGGGGCGGATTTGGGGGGGGAGGGGAGGGATTGGGTGGCTAGCCGCTCCCTCATTGGAATCGATAAGCTTGAAATTATATTACTGGATGTTCAGATATGAACATGTGAACCGCGTGGCACTATGAAATACATGAACTACAAATAATGGAAAGTTATAGTGCTTAGAAAGGAGGTTATTCCGGGCGAAAGACCCTTGGAAATAAATTACTGGATGTTCAGTGGAGTGATTTTGTGTCCGATTGTTAAATAGATGAAATCTAATTAAAAAAAAGATGTTCTTTCGCTATATCTGTGAAATTCAATAAAACAGCCCACAAACAATGACGTCATTTTGGTAGAGGATTTTAATCATTTTCGTAACTTCAGCGTTCAGCCACCCCCCTCCCCCTTAAAAAATCCTGGATCCGCCCCCGCTGGTTGATCATAAGGTGTACGTATAAATAAGAAGAGAGTTTACTGATCGACAAAAATGAACCTGTAATCATGCGCACGCATAATGTAATCTAACTTGTCACTCATGAGCCCACGTTAAAAATCCAAAATGGCGGACACCTTATTTGCATGCTGACACAACTGCAACTGCAGACATATCACGTGACGAAACTCGGCGAAAGCTCAAACGAAAAAAAGCCGAGTCCGGACAGAGGTATCTTTCGTAACGATCGCGAACAACAAAAACAAAAGCAAGAAGACAAAGCAAAAAGAGAAAGAGCGAAAAGAGACTTCTGCTAGTAGGGTACACACAATCCGGCATGAATTTAAACTGGCCATAAATTACCGTTTACACGGGCGATTTTTTCTGCGATGCTGTGATTCCAGCTGCCTAAACCTATGTATTAACCTAGTTTATAAAGGATTTTAAATAGTATTGCGTGATATAGCTTGAAGAGTTCTTGCTTGCACTAACTTTATATAAACTGTACGTGAGGTTAAGGCACGTCGGCCTTCTTTTCGCGTGATAAATATTCCCTAGCATTGTCGTGAACGTGACGAATGCTTGATTGAAGACTTCTTTACGCTGATCTTTCTTGTATCAAAGTCAAATTGAACAGACATCCAGATTTTTCTCGAACAAAATAATTTACAGTAAAATAAATGAGTGAAAAGACGGAAATGATAAATATGGGTGAAATAAAGATTTGAAATCGGGTCGTCAATCACATACAGTCAACGTCAAAAAAAGACATCACGTGATTCATTTGTTTATTCGTTTTAAAGTGTATATCAAGGGAAAAACTTTATTTTGAAAATCACTCATATGAGTAATGTGAAGTAGGATGGTTTTAGTTTTTTTGGATGTGGACTTCTCTATCCAGAGAAATAAACATTTGAAATATCATTATGCAAATGAGATGACGTAAATTCCAGAAAGCGATACAATAATTTGAATTATACCTTATGACCAGTGCTCTGAAGTAAGATAACCTTAAAGTGTACCAAACCATAGATTTCAGTTATAAAGATGATTTGCAAATGAAAATACAGCAGTACTTTCCACAACAGCAATTTTGTATAGTATATTAGTCCTGAATTTACGTCATCTCATTTGCATTTTGATATTTCAAATGTTTATTTCTCTGAATAGAGAAATCCACATCCAAAAAACTAAAACCATCCTACTTCATAGTAATTATAAGAGTGATTTTCAAAATAAAATTTTCCCCTTGATATACACTTTAATAAGTAGGCTTGAAAAGGTTTTCGTGCGCGCGCTCTTGATGACGTATGCAAAATTATTTGAACTTGCAAAATACAAATTCTGTCCCTCAAAATCTCATATTTAAACTAATATAACTCAAAAGTGGACGGTAAATTTTTCAAAACTTTGCAAGTAGTTTTTGTTTAAGAGAGATCGCAAGTGCTAAGAAAAAAAATTAAAAATTCTGTAATAGTGAACATCCTAAAATAAACTTCATTGATTTTTGAAACTTTCCCATACCGAACGATTTTTGAGCTACGATTTTTTAAATGAAAAACTTTGCTCACATTTGAAGTGTTCTATCATTGTCATCGTCTGACACCATATTTTCATTTATATTCCAATCTTTACTCTATGGTCTTTGGTCTTCTGGGTCAACGTACTGTCATATATTAGCCATATAGTTTTTCAGGTCATTTTTGTTAGTGTATATGCCAGTTCTAAAACCCTTTCAAGCCTCCTTAAGGGATAAAAATTCAAATTTAAACTGTAGTATTAGTAACAGTTAATGGGGAATAATAAATATAAACTCTACTTACACAAGGATTTCCTTTAACAAGCATTTAGAGCGAGTTTTCTTATGTATCACGTGGCATTTCTTGTAGTCTAAATGAGTCATTTTTCCAGTGGACAATGTTAATGAAAATGACTGTATATTAAACAGTAAATGAAAACGAATTAAAAAAGTTCTTGTCAAAGTTACTTAAGTGTTTTAAGTGGTTCACTACCGGTATATGAGCAAATAATTTCATTCATTGAAGTTCATTTCCGGGAGGCTGTCTGACAGCTGGACAAAGGAACACTACAATGAATTATTGACGAAATATATGGAATTTAAGTACAAGACCTTCCGAGTAACTCACCAGTTCGTTTCGGACGACAAGTGCTTCAACGCATCGTAATTAAAAGGTCAGTGCACTTTTGCTGGGGATTTGCCTCTGCGTTTTGGGGGATTTGCCTTCAAAGCTGTTTTTCCCTTATTTTTCATTATTACTAACAAATTTTTAGCCCTTATTATCTATCTCAGTTAAGTTCGGTTTAAAAAAGCTCAGATTCTTTGTCTTGCCTTAATGTAAAATTGTTGAATTCTAAAAACATGATCAGGCAAAGTTAAAACATTTGGAAACTTTAATGGTTTTTGATTCTTCATGGTTTGTAAGATGTGTTGTTCTCTCCCTTGCTACGAGGGATTTTCTCCGGGTTCTTCGGTTTTCCTCCCTCCGTAAAAATCAACACGTGAGTTGATAGTTGTACAGGGCGGCGGATCCAGGATTTTTTCAAACACGGTGTTGTATGATGGCAATCAAAGCGAAAGTATAGCCTTATTCTAGTTAGCCATCATTTCAGTTACCGTTCAGGCAGCAGAGCCAGTTCCGAGGGGGATGTAAGGGTTGGCGGTGATGGCGGTATCAGGCCATTTTTCGCTCGGTATTTCGGTAATATAAAATTATTACTGCGGTATTACGGTTTAATTTCATTATTTAATGATTTAATGAAAAGTTTAATGAATTACGTATCAAGCAAAAGAAATGGATCTCGCTGGTGTTCGTTTACTACCCAACAAAAAGAAAGAAAGAAAGGGTCCCTGGCGTTTCGACAGGTATTTTTCAACTACAGGAACCGCTTTATGTATAGTGTAATAGTACTGTAAAAGTAAAAAAATTCGAAAACAAATCAGAATTTTCATCGATCATTGTATTTAAGAAAAAATCCAAATTCTCATTGTGCGGGGGGGTGTGTGTGGAGGGTTTGCAGCCCCCTCAACCTGGATCCGCCCCTATTGTATGCTTAACAGTTAATGTAGTGGTAGTGTGTGTGGGTGAAAGTGGGCGGCAAATTAAAAACTCGCAAAAGCTGATTTGTATCAAACTATAGAGAAACGATGGCATATAATAAACGAATGTTGAACACCGTGGAGAAAAATGTACTTAACTTCACTGAAGTTTCGGACGTTGGTACTTCAACGGAACAATAAAACATCTCCTCAGTACTCTGATGAAGGACTAACGTCCGAAACGTCAGTAAAGTGAGGTATATGTTTCTACACGGTGCTCACCAAGTTGTTCATTATATCCATTTTTATAACACCTATTTCTAAAAAGGTTGTCGGTCGGCGATCTGAAATCTGAGCCAGACAATTCGCCAGCGCAGGTCATCGCTCAAAGGTGGTGTCGTATTTAGCTGTTTACTGATTGCCAACTACTAAAAGACAAAACATAATTAACACTAAAACTTAATTTCAAAATAAATTAACAGAGTCGTGTCCTCAATTCCTCGCGGTCTCAGGTTTCAGATTTCAGATCTCCGAACGACAGCCTCTTTTGAAATAGGTGTATAGCTAATTTAATTAACGTTACTGTTGAAAAAAAGCCTAAAAGCTTTCATTTATCTTTTGTTCACCAACGAACATCGCTGTAAGCTATCTAAGAATTAAGAAATATGTCTAAGTTGTAGAATTTGCAAGCAGGCAGTGAGTTTCTTATTGTAATAATGTCACGCGATGAAAAAAATCATGAATCTGCTCTCAAAGCTTTAGCGCTTTTAGGCTTTTTTTCGATGACAACGTTAAGTGAATAAATTATAAAGATTATTCTGCTTTCAAAGCTTTAGGCTTTAAGCTTTTTTCATTGACAACGTTAAGTGAATTACCTATATACACCGACGCAGCATATACTTGTAAGATTGCAATAAACCCGTGAGATAGTTATTATTGTAGAAGAGTCTATTAAGATATATCATCATTCTAATTAACAATTAGACCTGTAGCCGAATGGGTTACGGGTCAATAGCCCACGAGGCCGTAGGCCGAGGTCTAGTTGTTTTAGTATCCACCAACTTGTAGGTCAAACTTAAAATAAGAAACATCTGCAAATCGCGATTCAGCCCCCATTCTTTTTCTTTTCAAAACCGGCGCTTTTCTCAACCATGGGCTATCACGAATAGCCCCCCTAGTAGAGTAGCCAATAGAAAAGCAGGATTTGTGATAGACCACAGTTTGGTGGATACTAATAGAAGTTAGTAGACACCAATTCTGTTTGGATTTGACTATTAGTCATTGATTACTAGATTTTGTTTCACGGGTTTATTGCAATCACTCTAGTATGATCACTAGGTGTTATTTTTTCCATATAAATTATTAAATGTTATTATGCTTATTTCTCCTGTTGTTTACAATTATTCCCCTCATTTTCGAACTTTTCGAATCAGTTTTATGATTTAGTATTACATTAAGCAGGTCTTACGATAATTGTCTCAACTGCGTTTTTTTACAATATATATTTGACCGAGCTTCCGGATGAGTCGTGCATCATCAGTGCTGAAAGCTTCGTCAAATATATATTGTAAAAAATTCAAAGTTAAATAAAATTTAAATTTAAATTTAAATTTAAAAAAATTAAAAATTGAAATAATCCAAAGTATGTGAATAATAAATCATAGAAAGAGTATATATATATGTAGAAATCAACCACAAGGAGCCCAGAAAAAATTTCTGAGCTCCAGGTGGGTTCGAATCCCACGCAGTTTAGGCAACGAATGAATGAATGAATGAATGAATGAATGAATGAGTGAGTGAGTGAGTGAGTGAGTGAGTGCGTGCGTGCGTGCGTGCGTGCGTGCGTGAGTGAGTGAGTGAGAGTGAGTGAGTGAGTGCGTGAGTGCGTGCGTGAGTGCGTGAGTGCGTGAGTGAGTGCGTGAGTGCGTGAATAAACGTATTAGGCAATAGACCTTATTCGCTTTATCTACATTATCTTTCTTTGTGCCAGAAGGCGCATTAGGCCGCCCTTATTCGCTTGGGCGTAATGTTTTCCCAGTACAGACGTCTTGGGAATAAGATTCTTTATTTGAGGGTTATCCATATTAACAAGAGAAAAGGAGTTCATCTTCTCTTTTTGTATCTTCCCCTCGACAGGCGTTACCATTAAACAAAGGAAAAAGCCCCAAGGGAATGACACCTCATTTATCTCGGGAAAACAACGAATAAAACCCACTATTTTTATACTAACTTTTTCATCGTTTCCGTTTTCTGAGTCCGGGATTTGAAGTACAAAATCAAAGGATCAGTCTTGTCCACCTCAGCAAATAACAAAATTTCTCAACATTTAATTTAGTCCATAATCAAAATTAGTGCAATCATATATTTGCCATCTTTGTTTATTTAATACCGAGTCGTTTTCGGAATTCTATAAAAGAATCAAAGAAACTTGGGTTGTCACGTCGGCAAAATGTTAAGAATAACACAACAGCATTTAATAATCATTTTGTTTTTCTAAATTTTCGGATATCTGAAAAGTTTTTTTTTTATATCTAATATTTTTTTTAGGAGAAGTGAAAACGTAGATCGGCCTCGTTATTTTCGTAAAACTCTTATGGCACTAGACTAGTTTTCGTATCCAGATATTGTTTCAAAGAAATAATTAAAAGAAATTGAAGTGTTTGATATTGGTTGTCGGAAAGGAATTCTCAGTAAACAAGGGAAATTGAAGCCGTGTAAAATAAAAAATACCATCTCTCTGGCGTTTGAAATATATAATTATACACACAGCTGACTATCTACAGTAAAGCAAAAATATTATTCTTGAAAAAAGAGCTTCAAGTTAATTCAAAAGAGCTCTCAGCTTGGCGAATTTCTTAACTGTTTTTGAAGTACAATTTCACAGGTGAATATGGAAGTTTCGCGCGCCTTTTGACTGGTTTGTAATATCTTCACATATAAATGCCATATTTATCAAATCGAAGTCTGTTATTTTAGTTTGTGTTTCGCTGAATCATTAGTTAATTTATTTGACCACGCGTTATTAATTCAGTAATAACAATATCTCAGGCCCAGGTCAAACGTCGAACTTCACATAAGCCGAACTCATTGAAAACAATGGATAAGGCGGTCTTCTTTGATGTCATTAAGTTCGGCTCATGTGAAGATCGACATTTGACCTAAGGGGCCTAAGGGGCAAAAAAAGCCGATGGGTATTGCTGATCTTTCTTCTTCATTGCATGTGCGTCGACCTGATGTGACTAGCACATAATCGATCCCCGGCGTGTGGGCGGGGCTTTATGTAAGCTGCCTTTGAAGCGACGTAAAGGACCTAATCCATTTGGGCGTATTTGTTTTCCTATTTCAGACCACGTGTCATTTCCTTGAGTATTGTTTCTTTGTTCAGGGGCGTGCGCAGAGTTCGTCTAAGGGGGGGTTCCAGAGTAATATACCAGTCTTCTGTGACTTACGCGACGGAA
>JAAAQI020136216.1:0-12749 GCA_011800005.2 Stichodactyla mertensii
AGCGCGCACTCTGATTGGTTCCTCTACTACTAGGATATCAGCTCATATCCCGTGAGTAGAGAAGTAAACAAAATGGCGGAGCGTTTCGCCGACGTTATTCCTTTTTAAACTTGAAAATAATTAAAATTCTATATTTCTCACAATCCAGTGGATGTGGATATATTAAAACAATTATTCCACGAAACCAAGTCGTACATGGCTCATAGCTGACTCGGCGGTGCGCGCCTCGTCAGCTATGCTCGTACGACTCGATTTCTTGGAATAATTGTTAATTATCACCATTGCAACTGAAGTATGACCCTAAAAAACACCAATCATGCCCAGGCCCATTTACAAAATGTCTCTTTACTTCACCGGAATTATCAGTTTTTGAGACATATAAGGTTTTGTTGCTGTCATTTGGATCTTAGTGGCGTGAACGATACGATGCATAACACTATATAAAACAATATGGAAAGCAGTTTCTCAAAACGCAGAATGGGATAGATGGTTTGTAATAAGATAACAAAAGAACATGGCTGACATGTTGGATAATATTTAACAAAAGACTCATTGAAAACCTTTTGCTAAGTTTATCCAACATGGCAGCTATAAGCCAGAATTAATTCCCTTCAAAACTCAACAAAAACCTCATAAAGGCAATATCACAATGCTTTTTCATCCATCTTTCTTGTTTAAGCTAAAAACATGTGTCAACACAACAATGGAGGCTGCAGTGATCTGTGTTTGCTGACTCCCCATGGACATGAATGCGCATGCGTGGCAGGCTTCTCTCTTTCAACAAATAAAAGAACTTGCGAAAAAGGTGAACGTTAATATCAAAGATGGATTAAATACCTAATTGCAAGAACGTTGTCATATAAAAATAAAAAGTAGCAAAATACCCAAAAGTAATTATATAGAAATGGCAAATTTAATATATTTATCCAACAATTCACGGCATAATGGCAATACAAAAACCATTTTTAGAAGGGAAGGTTTTCTGAATGAATGCAACAATGTATTCTGATTTTTCCTTAATTCCAACTTTTTATTTTATCTTTTTTCTTTTTATATGACAACGTTCTTGCAATTAGGTGTAACAGGTGTAATGTTTTTCCCCTCCGACAAAAGAATTTTTTCCCCATAGCGTAGGATAACACTCTAAACAAGATCAAACTGCGTTACTATTGATTTCCGGATGTCCAAACAATGTATTTTCGAATTCTTGGTGTGCATTATCACTTCTCTACAGAATAAAAGGACAAAACACACGACAGCTATGTTGGTTGGCAAAACCAAAGAAGCTTATAGTCCAAACTTTTTAAAGTCCTCCAACATGGTGGATATGATGTCAGATGCATGCACTCCAAGAATAGAAGGAAAATGGCACCTCAACTATTTCTTGAGATGCAAGCTTTATTAAAGGACAAAGCATGGCTGCCATGTTGGTTAATATAAAAGCAACGAAAAAAAACACCTTCAGCCAATGTGACAGCTATGAAGTTATACAAAACAAATCGGCACACAACTTTTTTTAGCATTTGCACATATGGTGAATTACCAGGAAAGAATTTCGCAATTTCTTTGTCTTTGTGCAATTCCTTGCGGACACTCGAGCCGTGAACGCTTAACATTTGTCAACTTCTAGAACGCATTTATCAGTGTGCGAGAAGAGTCAATAGACCTTTTCGGCGCTTGGGCGTATTTGTTTTCCCATTTCAGACCATGTGTCATTCCCCTGGGTTGTATTTCTTTGTTTAATGGTAACGCTTGAGAAGGTACATTAACATGGATGTACCTCAAGCAAAGAATCTTATTCCCAAGAGTATGACACGTGGTCTGAAATGGGAAAACGTTACGCCCAAGCCGAAAAGGTCTATTGTGATTTTTAAATCTTTTATTACTTTCCAACAAGGGGCCATTTTGCATACGCATGCCCGGAAATCGCCGAACCGCATCAACGTGGTCGCTTGTAATAATGCTGCAATCACTCCAATAAATTGTATTTACTTCTTAAAACGAGAAAATTATCAAAAGTTATATCGTTTTTCTCATTAGAGGGCATTAATTTGAGCTTGTGTTTAATTTATAGTAGGAGTTTCTTTCCTTTTAATGATTTCCATGCACTACATCAATTATCCAAATTACGCTGAAGATGTAAACACCATAAATAACTTGGTTATTTTTTTCAATTTTTTCCGATGTTCCCCAGTTTTTAAAGCAACTTGAATAGCACAGGCTTAATATACACTGACTGAGCTTATTAGCCGCCGAAATATGTTTGGTTATCAGTATTAGATTTCAAGAAAATTATTAATTTAATTTAATTATTAATTTAATTATTAATTTAGAAAATTAATTAATTTAAATGAGCTGAAAATAACGGCAAAGTTTACTCCAAGATAAAACACATACACTCTGACTACTATATTGTAAAATGATAAAATATCTTTGATATCTGACCTTCAAGAAAATTAGGTTTCGTAAACCACAACTACAACCACGAATAATTACTTCTTATTAACCGAGTGCAAGGTCTTTACGGGAAAATATCAGACGGAGGTCTTGACAGTACGGACCGAGCCGTTAGGCGAGGCCGTACATAAAAGACCGAGGTCTGATATTTTCTCGTAAAGACCTCGCAGCTTTTTAGAGTAAAACTTGAATGGAAATGCGAATTACGATTCACAAGGGTTTATTCAGGATGAAGAAATTCTGCTCTGTAATGCTATACAGTGTGAGAATCCAAGGAAAAGTTTCTGGATCATGTCGTTTCTCAATCAACTCCAAGCTCAGAGAGCAAGAAAAGCATTTGACGACAAAATTGTGCCATGTGCTCAGGACGGTGCACCGATTAATCTTCGTTGGGATTTTACATGCCAGTTCTACTATGCCTTATTTTATCATAGCAGATCATAGTTGAACTAATTTAAATGGGTTCTAGAGAGTCTACAAGCCCACTTATTTAGGCAGAACTTCCCACGCACCTAGTGAAGGTATGTGTGAGCTAACTCGTTGTTAGTACATTTTTAGAGACGAAAAGTTCGATGAAAATGCTTTGGTGTGTGAGCTAGCTTGTTGTCAGTAGAATTTTAGAGCCGAAAAGTTCGAGAAAAATGCTTTAGTGACCTTCTGCAGACTTACGTTTTTTTTAATGGATTGACTGAAGAACGAACTAAAAACAGTTTTTCAACTCGAAATGAAAGACCGTTTGGTGACCATCGCTTTTCTACTGCATAGTTTGTGATAGACTCGAGGCTGTTGTTGTTTTATCTCTCTCTTTGGAGTTTGTCAAACCTTTAAGACTGAATTTGGATATAAAATAAAAGTCAAAAACAGGATATTCTTAGAGTCACATTGCTAGTTTTGGATATTTCTGGATCAGTAGCAGTAGGCTGTCAAATGAATTTCCATGTCAAACACTTGTTTTTGGAGCTTGTTTTTCTATTTTTGTTTTTAGAAGATAGGCTATTTGTTTGTTCGTTTCCAATAAAAAGATAGATTATTAGTTTACTGTCGTACTAGGTTGATAAGAAGTTTATTATAGCAATTTTCATCATTTTTATTTTGCCGAGAAAGCCGTAATCCGGACCGGTCGATTACAGGAAAATAATCGACCGACAAACAGAGGTTTCAGCCAATCAGCGCGTGCTATTTTACCGGGAGTAGCTTGTGCTATATAATAAATATCAATAATAAAATCACATGCTACTAATTGTTACATACCAACTAAATTGATGTATAAATCAAGGTTCCCAATTTTCCAAATATATCAACGGTAATATTCACAACAAAAGAAGTATAAGATGCACTTTTGCTGCAAAGACAAGTTTGGTTTATTGATAAAAATTTCGAGATAATTGACCTCGAATAACAACAAATTACGAAGCTTTGCAAGAAACATCGAATCTTCGTTTCTCTATATATCAATCAATAAAACTTCGATCTACTCTATAACCAATTAATTTAAATAACTACAACACAAAAATTCGTCAAAGGCGAAAATTTCTAAGGTTCTCTTCTCCCACCAAGGTTATATGAGTGAATTCCTAACGACTGCAAACAATAAGCCGCCATGTTCTTATTTGAGTTTCCCTACATATCCAAAACAAAGTAGTTTTTGACATGTTATGGCAGTTAAATTCTTCCTCAACTTTGTCAAAGGAAAGACTAAGCGTCATAGAAATCCTTTCGTGGCAAAAGCGCTCTTGTTATGGCGAAAGTACACCCTCCAAACATCGATAAACATCCCGGACTCTGACAAGACATCATTCACGCATATTTTCGGAGATTAACGCATGCGCAATCAAAATGGCCCCTTGTTTTACTTTCTAACTTACAAAGCATTGAATTAAAATATAAACCATGAATCAACGCTAATCGTTAGCTTGTTTGTATGTTCATGCAATTTTATTTTTGTCAGTAGTGAACGACCTAATCTTATTCACGGAAAACAGCTATCGAACAATCAACATCATCGCTCCTGAAGAAAACTACAAATCCTGGAAAATCTTTCACCAGCATGACGAAATCAGCTACCCAGTGGCTATAGACTTTGATCCAGTTGAAAACCGGTTATACTGGACAGACAAGCTGAAGAAGCACATCGCGCGTGCGCTTTTCTTGTCGACGTCGCACGAAATACTTTATGCACAAGACATTGACAGGCCAGAAGGATTGGCTATTGATTACGCTGGAAGAAACCTGTACTGGGCAGATCGTGGAACGAAGAGGATCGAAGCTGGGACGTTAGATGGAAGTTATAGGAAAATACTCGTTCACGACAATTTAGATGAGCCCCGAGGGATTGCCCTTCATGGAGAAAACGGGTAGGGAGGCTCACCACACATAGATGACCCAGCAAAGGGCATAAACAATGATTTCACATAATAATGGATGGAATTTAGCAGTGGCATTTCCACAACACTAGGAATGGCTCTTCATCCACTGATTTCCGATTGGAATTCAGAAATGTTGAGTTTGGGTTCACATCCCACTAGTCAACTACAAATCTTCCCTCTCTCTCTCTCCCATAAAAACCGACTAACGAGAAGACCCACTGAATAAAAATTAAAGCATATTGATTCTTTCTATATTCTAAAAGAAGTAGCAGCTTCAAGCCTTGCCCAGCTGTTCAGTTACAGAAGCACTTATGAACTGTTGAAATCACCAGAAGTCCATAACTCCTTCGTGCTTCTACAACTGAACGGAGCACAGTTGAAGCTGTTCTATTTGTTCAATCATAAATACAAAATATGATCTTAAATTCGTTTTTTATAGCATAATGTATTGGACAGACTGGGGAAAGAGGCCAAAGATTGAATTCTCTTTCATGGACGGTACCAACCGCAAAACTCTGTTTACTGACTCCCTTGTCTGGCCCAACGGAATAACCATCGATAAAAAACATTCAAAGCTCTACTGGACCGATGCAGGCTTCGATAGAATAGAGGAATGTGATCTGCAGGGAAAGAATCGCAGGGTGATTTTACATCAAAAGGGAATCTATCCATTTGGTATAGCATTGTACAAAGGGAGTGTCATCTGGACAGACCTAAAGAAGAAGGAGGTGTTTAGGATGAACCTTCAGACTGGGATGACAGAACAGCTGACGTCAGGGTTGGCAAAACCAGTTGGAATCCACGCGTATGATCGAGAAGAGTTTCAGAAAGGTTTGATGAAAATTTTAATTTGGTAGCGCACTTTCTTCTTGATATTACTTTCTTTTTCTTGTTGATCTTTTTATAGCCTGTTCTTGTTCTTTTGTTCCCCTTACTCTTTTTGTTTTTCTTGTTCTCGTTTGCTTGTTCTTCATGTTCTTCCTTTTCTCCTCTTTCTTTTATTTCTTTGGGATGTGCCGCCGTCCTCATTTTTTTTCTCGTTTCTTCTTTTCTTCTTCTTTCTTTTATTTATTCTAAGTCGCTTTTTATTTCATTTGCTTATTTTCTTCAATTCTTTTTAAATCCACAAAAGGCATCAACAATTGCAGTCAATCCAATGGTGAATGTGCCTATTTATGTCTCCCTACTCCTCGAGGACGTACCTGCACATGCGCAGACGGGACTACCACAAACAGCAGTGACCTTGATTATTGTAACTATGGTAACTACTGGTAACTATATACAAAAGTTAAAATGAATCGCAAGGCAATTTCAAGATTTCCAAAATTAAATCCATGATTAATCAAGATGAAAAAAATAATTAATTAATTAATTAATTTAAAAAAATAAATATTAAAATAAAAACAGGCAAAACAATGTCCAGGTTCAATTTTAGCTTTCTTTGAAATGGTACTCAGTCATGTTTGAAAGCCAAATAGTCGTCCTAGTCCTTCTAGATCTCTAGCCCTAGATAGAACAGAAAGAAGATATATAGTATTCAACCATGCAGCACAAAGGTAAAGTACGCGCGCACGTTCAGGGACGGATTCAAAACTTTTTAGGGAGGTGCAGCCCTAGGATTTTTTATTTTTCTCGGAGGGGGATGGGGGTGGGGGAGGGTGAAACATTTATAATCGGGATTCGAGCACCAATAATTGACTGTAAATAGCTCATCTCACGGGGGTGCGCACCCCCTAAATCCGCACCTGACTATATCTACTTTTCAAAAACCCATAAAAATTAAACTGATGTAAATGTACAAAGTCATAAATGTAATTTGAATTAATAGTTTTTAATATTTTAAAGGAAAATGTTCCCCACCAGTACCGAATCCAAATGCTGTCCTGCTAACACCAAACTGTGGCAGACGTAATGGGTCTCGCTGTTCCTTCAGCTGTAGAAGTGGTTACTCACTGACTAATGGTACTACCTCAATACTATGTCAAAGCAACGGAAAATGGTCGGCCAAGAGTCCTACTTGTAAAGGTAAGTATGCAGTACTTTGATCATATATTCTTGGGCCTGGTAAAATTAACAAATTCAGGAAAATATTTAGGGGTAAGTCCTTATTGATGGTTTGCGTCATCAAAGCATCATAAGCTGTTGTGAACTGACGAGGTGGTGAATACTAGGAAAGTTGATTGATGTGCATGCCATCAACTGTAGCCTGGCGTCTGCTTTTGCTTCTCAGTAAGAGTCACGTGACTGCTAAAAATTTGCGCATGTGTATGTCTGTAAAGTGCGCGTTTCTCGGCAGTGTGCGACTTGGGACCGATTCCCAAAGTCAGGGTCATACGCGAGTAGAGTTGTTTGTGGTTCTCTCCTGTGCTTCGAGGGTTTTTCTCGCGGTCTTCTACTCCCCCGCCCCTTTCCCCACCCCACAACAACAACCACCACAACCTCCGGGCAACGAAAAAAATCACCATTTCTGAATTCCAATTTCATACTTAAAACAAATTTCCACGTTACTTGCCTTACACGAATTGCTATCCATTTTCACAGACGCACTTGCCCCTTCATTCTCTTCTTGTCCAAGCAATATCCTAGTCTACGCAGACAAGGGAGTAACCTCCGCCACAATGGACTGGACACCACCAATTGCATCAGACAATTCAGGAGATATCCCGGTTATCAAGTCAATAACAGGAATTGAGCCACCGGCGAGACTGAGTAAAGGAAAGCACTATGTGATCTACTCAGCAACAGATCAAGCTAACAATAGAGAGATCTGTCGCTTCCAGATTACGGTCAAAGGTTAGCTCTTCTTCATTTCAAATACCACTTTAGAAATATTTATTCAAATGGATAATAGCTGGAGCAATGAAAATAATGCAAAAATAAGTTCTCGATGGCAATCAGTTACTTTTCAGTTTCCATGTCATACAAGAGTAAGATTCTTTGTATAATTTACATTCGTCAGATAGAGAGATGTGTTTCAGCAACGAAAGCATATGATGTTCTATTAGTAATAGAGCAATGGCAAATAACCCGTCAAATAGTTATTAGCCTAATAGAGATTAGTAGACACTAATTCCATTAACTATTATGTCCATTTATCTATTAAACTTTAACTAATAGTTTGTGTTTCACGGGTTAAGTGTCATCACTGTATGCTTACTACTTTTACAAAAGTTCTTTACGAGCTGCTTCTTTCAGCAGCTAATTAAATATCGCTATAAACTGAATGTTTTATTTTCATGCGCGACGTTGCTGGCAAAGAAATGAATAATAGTCAACAGAATGTCATGTGCAAGGATAGATTTAGTGCCCATGCTCGAAAGATTTAAATGTAGCTGATAAGTGTATGAACTATTCTTTTCTGTTTAAGTGAAGCAGAATATTCAATTTCATTTTTCAGTTTTCCTTTTTCTTTTATTTGCACATTAGTCAAAAGCACTCCGTTTCAACGCACGAAATTTCATTAAGACACTGTTTAGTTAACATTCATCATAACTTTTGATTTGTTGTAGTCATTTACTGCCCGCTCATAATTCCTGATGGAGTTTTGCAGCTCCTCAACTGTGACACCCATTACGGAGGCACTTGTAACTTCACTTGCCCGCTGGGGTATTCCTTAGTTGGCATGACGACGATCACATGTATAGTAAAGAATGAATCTAAACCTGTTGGAATATGGAATAAAAGAGTACCAAGATGTGAAGGTGGGTGACATCATAGGTGAGCGATACGTCCTTGTCAGTGTGGTGAGTAACGCGTCGTAAGTTCATTGCAGATCAGGTAGGTATTATAAAATGGCGCAAACTCACGCCATCGAGTTTAAAAAAAGTAGCTCACCATAGACTTTTTCTGAGATAGACAATCAAGGAACATTGTGGTCTAGCTGATGAACGATAGATGTTTGTACTGAAGGTAGACCACAATGTCTTATGTGACATCCGCTATCTCAGAAAAGACATATGATAACGACCAGTACAAACCAAGTATGATAAATTCTTTTAGTAGAAACCCACTAGCATACCATCACGAATCCTGCAATCTGATTGGCTATTGAGTGATAGTTAGTGACTAGCGAAAAAGCCGTCATTTCGTGCTAAAAAACATTAAAATCAATAAATATTGGTATGAATTCAAAGGTAGTATGCTAGTGGGTTTCTACTAAAACAATTAGACTACTCGTTCTCGTTTTCTATGAGTCAAATAGCCATCTCGACGCTACGCACCTCGTTGACTATCTATTGACTCAGAGGAAACTCGGTTTCGTAGTGTAATTGGTAAACAAAAATTCGAACCTCAAAGCTATGTTAGTTTATTAGGATGCCAGTCATATATCCTTTTTTCTCCCATTAACACGCTTGGCTGTGTTTCTATTCTAAAGTGGCCAAGTGCCCAGCTCTTCGTGTTCCTGATAACGCTATTCGATTCGGATGTAGTGGATCACCAAATGAAGTCTTTGGTACTGTTTGTCGCTTTTCATGTATTTATGGCTACAGGTCTTTTGAGCCCACTCCTAGAAAATGTCTGGCGAATGGAACGTGGAGCGGAAAGGCTATTATTTGCCAAGGTACGAAAAATCATTGTTAGAGGGTTTGAATACAATTAATGGTTTGCAATCATTTCCGAGAGGGTCTAAAGACAAAGGTCCTGCCGATGGTAATAAAAAAGAATCAAATGAGAAACCGTTTAGTAGATAGAATGACATTATCCTATTCTGTTATTTACATGTTGCATGTTGAAAACAGAACAGTTACCTTTCAGAATCAAACATGAAATATCAGTTCAACGAACTTTCGACCCCGTCTTGAAGTCTTTGTCAAGTAATGTTACTGGTGTTTTTCGCGTGACATTACATGAAAAATGCCTTTTAGGGACTTGTCAGAATTTTGAAATGAAGTGGTGAAAATTTAATGACCCTCCCAAAGAAAAGTATCAAAATATCGTGACCCTACCCTATGTCACAGTGTCTTCTTTTTTCATGACCCACCTTTTTGGTGGTCTATTTTTTAGTGACCCTCCATTTTAAGGGACTTAAAAAGTGATGACCCTCCCCCAGTTTCCACCCCCCTCCCCCCTGCTAATTTCTGACAAGTCCCTTACCAAGCTTTTATAAGATATAATGCTTCTTGTAGCCAATAGATGTCCTCCTCTTACCGCTCCTCGTAACGGGACCGTGGTGCCATCGTCCTGTTTACAACATGGCATTTACAGTGCTATTTGCACTCATGAATGCGCCACTGGTTATAGTCTTCGAGGTACCAAAACCCGTATTTGTAGATCAAACGGACGATGGACAGGACGAAATGACACGTGGTGTGAAGGTTGGTATCATTTCATTAATTTGTATCAATATTTTCTATTTCTTATATAACTACATTGGAATGTGGCTCTTCACTGCCGTCAATCAAAATTTCCAAAGCGGTTCTCACGCAAGCGATCATGTCTAACTAACATATGGTGGTCATGTTGACTGAAACAATACGTTTTTCCCGCGTGGCTTTCGCATTCATTCGGATCGAATTCACCCGGACATGAACAAAAGGTTAGACTATCACGCTATAGTCCTTTTGATAAAAAGCTAATTGAAAATTTATGTAAATTTTCTAATAGATGTAACACCTCCGACATTTTCATCAACTTGTCCTCGTGACATGGTCCACAGCCTTGGCCCCTGTTCCAGTAGTGTAACAGTTAATTGGACCACGCCTACAGCAACAGATAACTCAGGCGTCGTAAGGTTAGAAGGTCCAATAGGAGTTCCTTCATTAACTTTGAGTATAGGAATCTACACCATTAACTATACAGCGATGGATTCCACAGGCAATAGACGGTCGTGCATATTCAAGATCCAAGTAAACAGTAAGTCAGTTCTTAATGATATTCAATGATAACACAGGGTATGGTGTGATAGTGGAGGATGCCGTGTAGTAGGGTAATGTGTGCTTTAGTAGTTAACGCGATGCTTGTACTGGATGTGCAGATGTAATTTAGTTATGGCGGTTGTCGTGGTGATAATGTGTTATGGTGGAAGCGCATAACGGTGTTGCCGGTTGAAGTTTGCTCATAGTTGCTATGTAATGTGGTGTGATGTAATGTGATGTGACGCGTCAAATGAGGTGAGGCGAGGTAATTAGGAGGTAAGCCAGGTCAAGTCAGGTCAGGTCAGGTCAGGTCAAGGTGCAGTGGAGGTGAGGTCACGGGTGATGTTATGGTCTGATGTGAAGTAGAGTAGAATGTTGCATGTTCGAGGGTGATTAGACTGTACACTTCAGTAGCACCTTTTTGTGATGATGGAGCAGTTGCGTTGTTGCTGGTGTTTTTGGCTAAGACTGAAGCAAAGACACTGGTATTATTGTAGAGGGAGCACAAGGGGCAAGCTAAATGTTACAAATAATCTCACAAATATTTCAAACAGAGAAAAATATCTAACACTATGTATTTTGTACAGGACAGTTTTGTAGACGTCTAACCGCTCCAGCTAATGGTCTGATATCATCCCTATCCTGTGGCCACTCCTACGGCTCTGTAGCGACCTTTACATGTAAAGCATGGTACGTGTTGGGTGGATCCAAGAGAAGAACATGTATGATGAATGGGCAATGGTTTGGCAACGAAACAAAGTGCACAAGTAAGTAATCCCTGTTAATATTACTTCAAGCATTCAGTACTTTGTTTCAGTTTCCAAGCCAAAATTGGGTTACAAATCCTATTAGGGATCCGTTCGACCTCCCAGTTAGACCTGCTCAAGAAAATAGAGGGAGTTTTTTAATGAAATAACTATGATGTATAACGCGTGCTCTGATTGCTTAAAACCCATGTGATATAAGAGCATTGGAAACGTCATGATTTCAATGGGAGCATTTCATAAACTTATTGCGATTCTGAGCCGACAATAGACCTAATTCGTTTGGGCGTAATGTTTTCCCAATTCAGACCTCTTGGGAATACGATTTTTTGTTTGAGGTTTATCTATATTAATGTATCTTCTCAAGCGTTACCATTAAACAAAGGAAAAAGTCCCAAAGGAATGACGCGTGACCTGTATTGGGAAAACAAATACGCCCAAGCGAATTAGGTCTGTACGGCTTTATATTGGCGGCTAGTTGGGAGAAAATGTATTCCGCAGTCGCGAAGCGACGAAGGCCAATACGGAATATATTTTCTTGATCCAACGCCGCCAATATAAAGCCGTATTGGCAGCTCAAAATCGCAATAAGTTTTGTATCGCGATTCCTTCGATAATTCAAGAGAAAACTAAAAAAAATACATAGAAAAGCTTCTGATTTGGTTCAAATTTTTATTGCCTCGCGCGCGTTTCCAAGGTGACTAGTAGTGAAGATACGGCGTTTTCTCATGAAGAATTTTTGGTTAAGAAGTTGAGAAAAAGTCAAGAAAAAAAGCTAAAATATCAATTTTGTCAATTAGAATTTACTTCTTTTAATGGAGAATGGAACAAGCTTGCTTTCTTCTGTTTTGAACAGCATTTTGTAAAGGATTTCTTCAGAAAAGCGTCTCTGAGTGCTTGTAAAACCCGTCGCCGGAGCTCATTTTAGGATTTCTCCTTTAAGGCGCGATTACACGGTGCAATTTTCTCTGCAACTTTTCTCGCAACGACACAAGTTGCACGAGCGTTTACACGGTGCAACGGTGACGCAATTATAGCCAAAAGTAGAAACGATTTCTACTCTTCGCAACGATTGCTGCAACTTGTCTCGCAACATTTTTCAAATTACGCCGTATATTACAGGGTGCAATGTTCCGTGCAACCTGTGTCGCAACGCCGTTGCGAGACATGTTGCAGAGCAAGGGAGCATAAATAAGAGAGGGTAACTTCTTAATATCGCGCGCGCCATGTGAATAGCCCTCTGAAGCTTTTACGTCACGCAATTCATGTGCAATGAATTGTGGGATATGTTTGGGACAGACAAACAA
>JAAAQI020136227.1:0-12749 GCA_011800005.2 Stichodactyla mertensii
TCCCGGATGTAGTTTCGTATCATGTTTACGAATGGCTTATTTTCCAGTATCTCACTCATGTCTATATAATAAATATGTATATGCCCTAGCTAATTACAATATAAATGACAAGTTTGAAATTAAACAGTAACTACAAACAATAGGTAAGAAAAAGGAAAATATGACCAAACTAAGGAGATTAAGAAAATGATGAATATTTAATCGATTAAGTGCATTTTTAAAATGTGTAACCTGAATATTAAGTTCAGTTTTTTTACAAGAGTGATAGAAAGAACTCTTAGCATTATCCAGAATTTTAAAACCATATAGAAAGTGCATTTATTTATTTTTTAATGGTTTTATTGTAATCTACTGAAGATGGCATATGCTATGCAGAAACATGTTTAGAATCTAAAGACATCAAAATAATGTAATGTTACATATTTTTATCAGATCTGTTACTGATGTTGTGTCAGAGAAGTGTTTTGCTGAGTTAAAAGAAATTGTCCCCAAGGTATTTCACCAGTTGACCAGATAAAGATCATTTCGTCATTAATACATTCCCAAACACTAACAGTATCTTGACATGGGTGGTGTATGGTATTATTGCACTGCCTGGTTCAAGCCCTGCTGATGCCAATATGATATTGTGTGAAGAGTTTGTTAGATTTGTTGTTCTCTCCCTTGTCATGAGGGTTTTTCTCCGGGTTCTCCAGTTTTCCTCTCTCCATAAAAATCAACACGTGAGTTGAGTGTTGTGTGCTGTAAATACTGAATGTAGTGGTGTGTGTGTGGAGCGAACCTCACAGAAGAGCCCTTCACAGGGAGTGATAGTTGTAAATATGTGTTTTACATATTTATTATTCTTGCATTTATTTTGATATTGAAACACCTCTTTACCTTTTCTACTAGTTGCACTCTGCCAAGTTGTTCAGGTATGCCCTTTTATTTCAGTTTGTCTTAATACTTATTATTCATTCATGTTATTAATGTTCCTTGTACTAATCAATGATGGATGGTGCTGGTATATTTTTCAGAGGGCTTGGTGGTGAATTTATGAGGCAAGCAGGTGGGTGTCGTACTGTTGTGGGCTTGTAAATAACAAATACATGTGTATAATGACTCGAACTTGAAGCCAATTTACTATGCTTTGCATTTGAGTGAAAAACAATCATGAAAGTTTTGTTACAATGTTTAAATATCTAGTTCCTAATGTTTCAAAGGGCAACTGCTATGATAGACTGTAACAATGATCACTTCTGATTTGATGATTTTGTTTGGACTGAAATATTGAAACAGTGAAACAAATTCAGCCAATCAGAAGCAATGTTTCTCATGGTCTATTGTAGTTGTTACCCTTAGAAACATTAGAAGCTAGATGTTCAAACTTTATGACACAGCTTTTAGCATTTCTCACTCAAGTGCAAAGTCTAGTAATTAGGAATGTTTAAAAAAAAATAGAAATACTTGGGAATCATGGAAATTCAGTTTTTATAGCAGCAGTAGCTTGCTATTCACACACATCAGTTTATTACATGCAAGTAAACAGAATGGTTTTAATATTATATGGCAAGGTAATTTCATGCACTCTCATTTGCCAACTTGCAGTCCATAACTTACAGTATGGACCACCAACCTTATTTCTGTGTTCACCTTAATTCCCATATTATAATAAATATCTGATTATCCTCAATTGCTCAGTCTGTAATTATAAGTTATGGAATTTTAGGGGTTTTTTCCCCACTTTTTATGGCCAATATGCTACTCATTTGGACCATAAGGCAGTGAACAAAACTTGGCCCATAACTTACAGTCAAAATGGCTCAAGTGTACCCCTCTAGATTCCACTAGATTCCATTAATGATTTCATTATTCAAATATTTAGTTGATTATTAAAACTTCAAAATTATTTTTCTACTTAAATTTTGATTCAAAAGGTACACAAACTTTATACTGGCCTTTCTGTGGAGTGTTTCTACCTATGTATGGCACTCGTTGAAGAATCCAATCAAAATTCACTACAAGAACTGATTTTGAGGTTTGACAACTCAATATTCGAATGATGAAATCATTACTGGAATCTAGAGGGGTACACTTGAATTGGTTTGACTGTAAGGTACAGCCCTCACAAGGTTATTAAGAGGCTTTTATCATAAATTGTGTACTTTCCAGTCTCATATCTAGTCCTGAAGCTGTCAATTTCCTGTGTTCCTTGGCAAGATGACCCTGTCATTGGTGAGTTACATATCTTCATTAATACAGTCTTGATGTTTTATAACATTAATTGCACAACATCTTTGATTGTTCTCATATCATTGTCATCACCAGAACTTTGGCAAAGTGTTCTGGATGACAGCCTGTCTCATACTGAACCACTCATCCAGGTGTGTTGAAAGTAGCATAACATGATTATACTGTGATTTAATACTGATTCTGGTGATGTTTAACTGTGTGTGTTTGTACAGGACAAAGCAGTAGAAGCATTGAGTGCATTGTGTGGTCAGTTTTACATGAAATCTGATGGAAATGTTTGTGCCCAAACACAAGGTAAATTAACCTGGTGTTTTTGATAATGTTGACAATATCTATCCTGACCACGAATAGCTATCATCTTAAAATATAGAGCTTATTTCTTGCTCCCTTTATACCAGACTGCTTACATCAAGTAATTGTTGTTGTTGTATTTCACTAATTTATGGCTATTTCCTTTTTTTGCAGAAAAAATTATTGATCACTATATCAATGAGCTGCATAGCTCTTCAGAGTTTGCAAGGTTTGAAGACAAAATACTTTAAAATAACCAAATATTAAATTGAATCTGTCATGTTGGGTGCACCATAAACATTGATATGATGTGTCTTATTTACCAATCAAATACAATGTAAGTTTTATAAATTATTCTTTCTCAGAGCTGGCTTTTCTAAAGCTCTTGGATCATTGCCAAAATTCATGCTGTTAGGAAAATTACAGCAAGTAAGACAAATAAAGCAATCTTCATGTAAAAGCATATCATCCAAGCTCACTAGTGATAATGTTTCTCTCTTGGAATTATTTCCATCAATAATTAGGTTTTAAAAAGCCTCATTGCTGTAACAAAACTTGATGATGAGCCTGGAAAATTTTCTGAGTCAAGAAGGGATGCTCTAAATTCACTTGCAAGGTAACCAGAGGTTATAAACTGGTAACCAAGCAACCAGTGTTTGTACTGTATGGTAACTAAGCAACCAATGTTTGCACTGTATGGTTTCTACATGTAAAGAAATGTTTGCTTTGTATAGTAATTAAACAACTAGTATTTATCTAATACTATGTACATATTCTGTTTAATCAATCACATCTTTAGTTTTTTTCCATTCAGTGTTGCATGTACTATAGGCACCATGAAAACTGGAGATGAGAATAATGCAGTTATTCCAACAACACTTGATCAGTTATTTCAAGCATTCCTTGATGCCATGAATGATTACACTACAGACAGCAGAGGAGACGTTGGAGCTTGGTAATTATAAGTAATAAAAAACTTTACTCATTGATACTTGGCTTCGCAAAGGAAAAGTAGTAATATGCTTTGACTACTGTAATTTTTTTTTCCATATTAAGGGTAAGGGAAGCAAGTATGTCTGGTCTGGAGAGAATCATACTGTTGGTTGTACAGTCTGATCCAAGTCTACTGGATGAACAAATGTAACAAAGAGTCTAGACACTAGTAGAGCAGATTTTGTATGACTGCAAAAAGCTCACATTGGTGCCATAAGTGTGCCTTGCCACAACCTAGTCTGGACACTGGACCACCCTTTACCCCTCTGTTTTTTTTTTGTTTGGGCTTCCTAGACCATGCCACAGCTGTGATGTTTTCTAGAATTTTGTTCTGTGTTGCTATGCCTTGACTGTGACATGACAGTGTTAGTTGGTCATGTTTGTAGACTGGATAATAGCAAACTGCAGAAACAGGTCTTATTTGACCAGAGGTTGCCACAAACAATATGGACTAGAATAGAGAGGTTGCTGGACATTGATGTTCAGCAGGCGAGGAGAATGATGATGATGAAGAGAACACCGTTCTTGCAACTGCTGGACAATAGGTTCTGGCTGGAGTGCCTCAAGGCCACTACTGTGCCTAGTGGGAAACCATGATGATGATGATGAGTGTTTGTGTGAGCTTTTCACAGTCGTATGAAATCTGACCTATCTCATAATTGTGAAGATAGATGTTTTACAGTACATTATTTTATTTAGCATTGTTCAATATAATAATTTATTGTTTATCAGAATGAAGCAAGTGATGTGCTGTCTAGCTCAACAGGCATCAGAAAAAATTGACAGAACACGTGCTCATGCTGGAAGGATATTTCTAAATCTTATTCACCATGAAAAGTAAGTGCATTCTTCAAATATACTGCTTCAAATTTATGTGACTGCAGAGAGGGTGGATGAGTGGGGCTATAGCCATCTGCTACACTTTTTTCCAAATCTTCATTGATTATAACACTTTAAAAGGTGCTTCACAATCCCTGTCAAAACTTAGCTAATCCACCCCCTCATGCACTTTCAGAAGTTCTTGATCCACTGTCATTGTTCATGTGTATTGATATCATCTAACCTGAAAATACTTAAAAGTGCTTTAATATTCAAATCTATGAAGGAAGCACAGGAGTCTGACAATGCAATTACCTTTAGTTTCTGTTTATAGTAGGTAAATTTTCATCATATGGACTCAATTAGCTTGATAATCATATTATTTTTTCAGTCCTGTGATACCACATGTTCCACACCACAATGACCTACTAAAATTATTTAGCAGGTGAGTATGAATCCTTTTGTGTCATGAACTTAACTGACAGAATCCTCAGCACAATCAACTGCAGTTGTTAAGGCTGATTTACACAGTACAACTTTTGCTTACAACTATCACATGACATCTGCTTATGTCATGCTTACATGTACCACTCTAATTGCTTCATGTAAAATCAACCCTATGAAACAGTTGAGCACATGTAAATGGTACATAAGTCATGGCATAAGCAACATTCCACAGTTGTAAGCAAAAATTGTGCCATGTAAATCAGCCTTTAAATATCAGTTTATTGGTGTTATCATTCCAGGGATAATTGCTCAGGTCTTAACTGGAGTGTTCCTGCCGAGTGCTTTTCACAGGTCACCCAGTTACTGAGTCTGAATACATACCGGTACCCAGTCCTCCTGGGACTCACAGTCAGTGTGGGTGGGCTGACAGAGTCATTGGTAGGTACATCAGTCACTGATGAAACTCCAGTTACTACTAAGGGACTGTCATTATTTATGCCAGGAAATTTAGAGGGAATCTCGAAAAAGGGACAAAAAGAAGGGGTTGAAACTGCATTTCTGACTTGAGGAGGATCTAGAATATCAACAGACAAGGAATTTATTTTAGCAAGTAGCTTGTGTGTGTTGGGAGGCTGATATTTTTGGGAGGGCATAAGGGGGTTGTCTTTGCAAGAAAGTGTGGAGAATTGACAGAATAGTGTTCCTTCAAACACAGTGTGCTGAAATGCTAATGACTTGGCCTCTTTAGAGGTTAAGCAATGGTCATACCTTACTGCCATTTAAAATACAATTATGTATAAAAGTATTCTGGTTGGGGGAAGTTAATTTGTCTGTAATTCAATATATGCAGGTGCGGCATTCTGCAGCATCACTTCTTAGTTATCTGAAACAGATTACAGTCAGGTAAGCACAGCTAGGTTTATTAGCTAACATTTGTATGTAGGACATAGTGGCATAGTCTGTCTATAACCACATTGATTTTCTTGCCCATATTCATTTGGCATACTGGCCTGTGGAAGGGACTGTGCCCTTCAAAAGGGTAGGGGGTGCTTGTTGAACCTTTTAGGGGGGAAAACTGGTAGTTTAGTACCTCTTAGGGTGATGAAAATATAAAAGGGTCTCTAACAGAGTTAGCTGGTACCTTTTAAGGCATTTGCCAGTAAATAAAGCTCCTTTTCAAGAAGCAGGTGTTTTAAACATTTTTAGCTGTCTTCAGGCACCTGTGTTGGTTTATTAATATTCTTTGCTCTCAACAGTGAGGGGAATCTGAACATGTTTGCCAACACAATTATTGATATTTATAAACAGCACAAGAAAAATGACAGGTAACCACAATTATCTAGTAGTTTTTAGATCTAATACACAATTTTCTTGTTGCCATTGTTGGATTGCTGTCAGTGATGTAATGGTACAATGATGGAAAAAAATTCATTGATGGTTAGCGCACTTACGCATTTTTTACTATTTACTATTTTTGTGTCCTAACTCCTCCTTGTTATCTCCCCTCCCTAGCCTGCATGCAGACAATTGTTTACAACCATCTGCACACAGGCTACCCCTCCCCTTCCCCAAAAGAAATGTTGTGGATGAAAGCAGTAAAGTGACCCTGCAGATATTGCAAGATGATACCCAAACAACCCCAAAAACAACATTGAAATGAGGGAGAGAGCATAATTATATTGTTCATTTACTTCCAAAATCTTCCCTTTCATTCCAATAATATTTTCCCATATTGCAATTTGTTTGATTCCCATTAGAGTGATAATCCCCTTGTTCAAGATGTTGGACCTCTTGTTGTCTAATAACTGTTTTGAGCTGTTTATACAACAGGAGAAGTAAGTACCTGTCCACTGATAATGACACTTAACATCCTTTTAGACATAATATTCCTGAAAACAAATAATAACATGGATTGTGTTTTATCTCACTTCAGTCATTCCTTTCCACAAACTCTTGTCACATTAACAAAAGAGGAGATCACCAGAATTGGAGATGTAAGAAAAATTATTACTAGTATCAATGTGTAAGTACAATATTCTTTGATGATAATGTGGAAGAATGATACCTCCATCTTTTCACCCATTAATCCCAGTCTAATCCATCATGTTAGCCATATATCTAATATCCTCATGTAGATTATACACTCTATAGCTATGTATCCTGTGCCCTTAAATAGTTGTGTGTTATTTTTATTGCATTGCTTGAATGGTTAATTTTCTTACTTCCCCTATTGATGGGTCAATGACCTGAAAGCTTGGAATTTTTATTTAATAGTTATAATAAAATTCAGCATAAAGAAACAATAAAAAATCTCTTTATTTAAGTGCCTAGTTCTTCTAGTGCTTTTAATTTGCACTAGTTAATTGGGGGCTCTATCACTGTAGCTTACATGTTGAATTTTAATGTGGGGGGGGGGGAACTGGAAAACCTGGAGAAAAAATCTTGTGGCAAGGGAGAGAACAACACACCTAACAAACTCTACTCACATGTGGTATCCACAGGGCTCGAACCAGTGACTCGACCTGTTGGACCACAGTGGTGAGAGGTGAATGTTTTACCACTACATCACCTATGCCACCCATGTAAGCTAATTAAAGATGCTAATCACTTTGTTCTATTTTGTAACATAATCATTAAAATAAATACTGGTTAATATTGCAGGTTTTGTCAGTTGCTTCAGTTCCCAGGCATTACCAGGAAGAAAGCCTTACAACATCTCAGCATCCTTCTGTGTCACCAGTTTCCAAGGGTAAGCCAATTCACCTGATGTACCTAGCACAGCTTCTGTTATCCTATTATTGTAATTCACATTCAAGAGTTTTTAACTTGGTCCAGGTACGTAAGACAACAGCTGACCAGTTATATACAACATTACTGATGTTTGAAGATGTTGTACCAGAGGACACAGTAGATGATGTGATGGCTATACTCAGTGACACCACATGGTAAAGTCTTTTAAGCAAAAATATCTTACAGTGCATTTCACATAACTTTTGACAAGTGAGCTCCAAAGTTTGTTCTAAAGTTCTGAAGTTCAAGTCATACAGTACTTTGGAAGTTCACAACAAACTTTGTTGGTGAACTTTGAACCTGCTTCTCACTTAAAATCAGTAACTCGTTAGATATTCAGCCTCTTTTGCAAATAGTTGTACTTGTTTTTCTCCTTGAAGCCATCCTTAGGCAAAGCAGTACTGCCCTGCTTTGTGGAGCAGCTCAGTCAGTGTAAACCTTGAAGTTGATTTTAATGAATTACCTTGTGTGGGAAGTCCAAAGTTCACCAACCAAGTTTGTGAACTTCCAATTTAGTATGACTTGAATTTCAGAATTTCCAAACAAAATTCAGAACCCACTTGTCAAAAGTTATGTAACTTTCACTGTAATACAAATAAAACGCGAGTCCAGGAACCAACTCCCACAGAATTATCTTCACAAAAAAGGCATAAAACAAAACCAGTTTGAAAAGTACAAAAATATATGAATTCTTTTGATTGTGAATAATTCAGTTCCAGCGTTCCCACTGACCTTGAAAAGTCAGGGAAATCTAGAAATTTTTCAAGGTCAGGAAGTTGTCGTGGAATTTTGTATTTGGTCAGGGAAATGATAAAAATGTGCCAAAAGTCCGGGAATTTTTTGAGGCACTAAATTGGAATTTTTTCCTTTGGAATTTTGCCAAAGGGATTTGGAACCATATATGACCCTTATTGTGTTCAGTATAGTCAGTGAAAAATGGGATTTGGTCATTAAAAAGTCAGGAAAAATTCAGGGAATTTTATTTTACCAGGAGAGTGGGAACCTGAGTGTGTGTACCATATTGGTATTGGTTGTTGCTGCTGTGTCGCCTAATATTTTCATGTTTGTTTTTATCTCCAGGGACTTTGATATTAAGGAAGCCAGACAAGAACGAAATAAACTGTGTGACTTACTAAATATTCCTAAACCAGTCTTAAAGGTAGTAATGCATATTGATCTGTGTTATTATTTAGTAGGCCAGCCTTTACTCATTCTTCTGGGCTCGCTAAGCAGGCAACTAATTTGATTAAGGAGCTGGATCTGACAATACTTTGTAATAAAATCCTACTCCAGTAGATGCAATTCCCTCATCCAAGAAATTGCAAATGGGCCACATCAGGAGGCCCTCTCATGTAGCCCATGTTTGTAAGGTGTTCAGCTTCAATTCATAGATCTACTGCACCACAGTTCCTGTTACTACATCCAACAAACCAAAAAATATCATATTCAGATTACAGCATCAAAACAAGTTTTATTACTAAAACTTTTATATAGTGTGGATGGATGTTATGTACTGTATCCTAAGAATGTATTTGAAGAATCGGCAATAAAAGCTAAAAATCTCCCTGAAGTCAAGAGGTTTAATGATGTTGTTTGTTGGACCTGCCATATTCCTTTGGGAAAACTGTGATGCCCTGATTGGTGGAGCTATTGTTGGAGTGGATCTATGAATATTCAGTCTTCATTTCACTTTTTAGGTTTCAGCTAAAAGCAAGTCAAAACCAGATAAACAGGAAGATGACCTTGATAGCTATAAGGGTGAGATTAGATTACTACTGACAGTAATAATGAATGATGTATAGACACCATAGTCCTTTCTTGCTGTTCCTTAATTGGTGGGACAATGGAAGAAACAGACTGAGAAGAACATAGTGCTAACCATTTTCTCTTCCCTTTCCCATTTACTATACCTCTCTCCTTCTCCTTCTCCTCCCTATGCACCCCCTCAAATAGTAAATGAATATGGGCCAAACTAAGAGTCTCAGAACCTAAAACTTGTTTATGTTTTTAGATCTCGTGTCACGGCAGGACTACTAAAGACAAAAAGGAAATCAGAACCTGCAATCAAATCATGTCAGTAGGAGTTGTGCAACAATTATGGTTTTAATAAATATATTGGTTATTATTACAGTATTAATCCATTGTTTTACTTAGAAGTGTGCAATAATTCATGTGGAATGTATTTGTTGCCTTTCAATCATGGTGCAATTAGGCACTGTAAGTGCATGCAGATGTTTGGAACAGTTTCTGCTGCATTTAGCCAGCCGAGAAATAATATATTTATCTGTTATTAATTTCCACTGCAGTAATTCTCGGATTTCTAGTAATACCCCTTGCTTTACCACCTGCTGGTTAATTATAGCCACACTGAGGTCATCCCTTCATGTAGGAACAAGGCATTGTTATTCAAATTTTTCCATTGTTATCCATTCTATTGTGTTGTATTGTTGTTCTATTTTCGTAGCAACTCGTGTGTTCCTACATGAAGGGATGACCCACACTGTAGTGCTGTATTGATGGTTTTCAACCATTCCCAAGAGGATCAAAAGACAAAAGAAATGGCGGCCATTCTGGTGTACGAACAAAAGGACCTAATGAGAAGTCTTGTTAAAATCCACCAGATGACGTAACGTGAAAACGAAGAATATGCATTACAAGACTTTGGACTCTGCTATTATCTTATTCCAAAGCAGCTGGTCTTTACATTATAAATATTCTTAATTGAATTTTGTGAGTAATTGTTCAGCTTTCTGAATGCTATCGGATGTCAAATCCAGGTACATTTCATTTCCTAATCTAACAGAAGGCATATCTCGTCTCTTTCTTCCTTCCATCCTACTAGCTCCCATTTTCTCGTAAAAAGGCACCAATCTGTCCACGCAACCTCCAGTAATTCTCTTTATTCTAAGGGCTTTTGATACTTTTAAGGCAAATGCACACATACCTCGACCAAGACCTTGCTTTCTGTAATCTGGTCTAACAAGAAGACTTGACAAGCATACTTCATGAACAACACTGTCTTTCTCAAGTCGAACATGTTTCATTTCAGGATCGTCTAAGAAACTTGAATCAATCCCAGCAAACTCTGCACTCATCTTGACACTAGGTAATGGTACTCCCTTCTGTAGCATGTTAATATATTTTTTACAGTCCTGAGCTTGATAATTAGATTGTGAGGCTATCATTGCATGAGCAACGACCTCTGTTTGTCCATCAGCTGTTTCTACTGTAGCGATTAGATGACAGGGAAGTTCGTCACTAGATTCATACAAACTTGATGTTCTGACAAAATTGACTTCTGGATTGCCGTGGTTACCTACGGGAGAGGGCCATTCTTGAAGCAACATAGCAGCAGTTTGACTGGCTAAAGAAGGATAATTGTGAAGTTTATTAAACTTCACTTTTATAGGTGATTCGTGATCGTATAATTTCCACAATATTGCAGTAGTAACAATCAAAATTAGTGTAAGACTAGAAGAATAATTTGTAAAGGTGATAAAAAGAAGTACACAGAAAGCAAATGCCTGAAGGAAGTATTTCAAAACACGACTCATTCCTGTCTTGTGTTATTATATTATTTTATATTTCAATAAAGAATATTTTATTTCGGACGCGTGACTTCCAATGTTGCGTGACCTGTAGGTCCTCCCTCACGCACGTGAACAGAACGTGTCTCGTAGCATTCCAAATAAAGCCAGTAAAATTACTTTGCTCGTTGAGTTGTGCATTAAATTATTTGAGATTCAGTGTTATGATTTTACTTGTAAAATGTTGTTGGGTGAAAATAAATGGTAATGGATTTAATGATTCAGTATAGCTGTGTTCTCGAGGAGCAGAAGGGGATGATCCCGGTGCGACTCACTTCAATAACAAACGAAAGTGTTGGGGGGTTAAAGTTGATTTTACAAGACCTTTTGGACGTTCCATTTTGTGATATTACTACTTTTTTAAATGGAGAACCACTGGAAGACAAGATGCCTTTAGAACAGCTTCACTTGAGAGAAAATGATAATGTTTCTGTAGAACAGAGGAGATATTTCCACCATTAAACAGCTGATTTTAGAATTAAAAACGTTTGCAAGAATAACAGCAGGTTTCAAAGAAGATGTCACATGCTTATCGAGAAGGAATACTGTGCTTCTTAATTGTCAGGTTTATTCTAAAATAGACAGGACTATTATCGACCTCTCTGGTTTGTTTTTACCTTGGGGTGATAGCCGGAGTGCAGCAAACAAGCGATTCTTTCTACAAGAAGGAGGGGCGGATTTGTTTGTTGATATCTTAAAGTTTTCAACAAAAAGGTTTTCAGAAGATGAAAGCTGCAGGTTAGTTACACCATAATCTTTCCACATTCTTTTTGTTTTTTGTTTTTAAATAATTTCCATTTTTCATTCAACTTTTTGTTCATTCATATTCCCATCCACTTGACCCTCCCTATAAATTTTTGATAGAAGCATATCGCACATGATTTTTTGTGAATGGTTTCATTGACCACTTTCCATACATCAGTTCACCGGTCAAACACAAAGCATTCCATCGAAGGTTTGAAGTACAACTGAATAATCCTTTGAAATTCCCTTGCAGCCTTGACTGAATGCTTTATGTTTGACCTATGAACCAATGTATGGAAGGTGGTCAATGGGAGTGCCCATGCCAGCCTGTTGGGATCATGATAAAGTGGGATATTGGTCAAGTCTAAACACATGCTTAAATGTATGACAGGTTGTGCACCTACGGTAGTTATCTAATGTCACATTTTGTTACAAGAGACCAGACATCAGGTTGTAATACTCGTAATTCTCAGCTCCTTACACCTATTTTCATAATTACGTGACATAGACCAATCCAGACGTCTAGGATTTTGGCTTCTGTAAATCAAAATAATTACTAACTCAGACTGTTGAAACTTTGATTGGCGGAAGCCAAAAACCCAGACTTTTGCAGTCACCAGTCAGTGTCTGGGTTGCAAAATTTTGAAAATAGGTGTAATATTCCTTTATATAAATTTGCCTCTGGACAGAGAATTTTCCAATATAGAATTGTAACAATATGGAATGATATTCATAAAAACCTTGAGCTATGCAAAGACATTATAGAATTTAAAGTGCACATGAACCCTGAGACAATACTTTCAGTATTGATTCTACATGAAGTAAATAGTTGAATGGTAAAATGTT
>JAAAQI020136238.1:0-28257 GCA_011800005.2 Stichodactyla mertensii
AGCTGAATTTGGAGGGCAAGACAATAGGTTTCTGGTTCTCTGGAGTTGAGATTTTTTTGTCTTGCCCTCCAAATTCAGCTGCATTCCGACGTACTGCAAGGGTCCTATTCATCGTTCGAGTGCTTAAAAATAAATTTGTAAAAAATAAAAAGATAAAAATTTCCTATAAATTTTCAAAATGTATAATAAAACAATTATTGAATTTGGTTTTCGCATGATATCGTAAATTATCAAGACCTTGAGTCTGTGTTATCCGCCTCAGCCTACGGCTTCGGCTTTGGCATATTGATAATTTACAATACCATGCTCAATCTCATCCAATAATTGCTTAATATTTGTAGATTTTAATTGAAATTTGTTATTATTTCGTTCTTTAGTTATATGTTAATATCTCACATTAACAGTTTTATTTTATTATTTTTACTGTATTTTTTTACCATAATTTTTCCCAAAATTAGCTGATACATTTTAGCAACTGTTGAATACAAAAATTCACTTAGATGGAAATTAAGAGGGAGTATAACATATCCAAAAAAACTTAAAGCAACAAGAAGGAAATAAAGCTACTTGAATGAATACGGAAGCTGTTCAGATGGCCATCTGAAGATGCTAAAACGTAAGCAGCCAAAGACGTATCACAAGTGAATATACGACTCCGAATAAGTGAGACAAAAAAACACTCATCCGAAGAAATATAACACTTACTACCATGGAATAAGTAGGAGGTAGTGCGGTCTTGTAGAAGAACCATTGGAAAAGCATATACAAATCCGAATAAAGAAGACAAAGTCCCTTATCCGAAAAAGTATAATAAATAAACAAGTCTTGGAATCATGAAGAAGGAATTTAAGACGACTACTGACGCAATGTATCGCCTCAGTAGAGCATCGTTTTGGAAGACTAATTCAAAGGTGAAGTGACTTATCCGACAGACATGGCGTCAGGAGGACAAAGAGAGGACGGACGTTTAAAATTATTATCAAACATTCCCACTGAGCTTGGCCGTGCACGAGGTGAAAGATGAGACTGCTCTCCGTTCTGTATGTCACTTGCTTGTTTGTAAAAACGAACGGCTGTCTCGTGTAAACCCTTTGAGAATCGATGAAATAAAAACATTAACAAGCACTTCAAAAAGTTGTGTGGTTTTGATACAGGCTGAGCATTTTAAACTCTTACGAGAGTTCAGAAAAAAAAATACATGTAGATTAATGAAATTGGGAGTGGGGAAGTGCAGGGTTACCAAAAAGAATTATTTAGTTTGAATGGACAGTAGTAGACCAAGTAACAGGCAAACAATGTACCAAGAAATTGAAAAGAAGGATTTTTCAGATGCGAAATAGTTAGGCCCTGGACAGACAAAGCCTTGGAAACTTCGTAAAAGCTTCTTACATATAAAACACCCATATTATGACCATAGCAGTAAATCTCAATGCTAGATAACCTTTTGAGCTGGTTATTTACTATTAGCCTTAATGTAGCTTAAACCATTACTCTGTAATATTAAATATTATCAGTTCATTAAATATTAGTTGTTTTTTTTTTTTGGAATTCATTATTGGTTACAATTTGCATCACAAAATTATAACTTGCATTATAATATTTCATATATTATCTTACATTTCTTATACTATCTCATATTTCTTCTATTATCATTATAACAATTTACTTACCTGGTCATAATATAACTTGGCAATGTTGACAAGAGCTTCTGCCACTCGAGGATGATTAGGACCCAGGTTTTCCTCATAAATCCGTAGAGCGCGTTCATATAAAGGTAGCGCGTCAGACTGTTTGTTCTATAAATAATAAAAGTGCACTGGCTGTAGTCAGTACGGAATGTCATTCATTACCACATTTAAATATTTCCTTGTCCGTCGAACATCCTAGAAGGCATGTCCAAGAACAAAGGAACTTGTGCAAAACAGAGATAAAGTAGTGCTTAATATTTGCTATTGAGGTTTTTCGTGTGACGTCACGGTGTCAAGAAAATTGATTTATCCGAAAAAGGAGTTTACAGTCAAGTTTGTCTTATAGATATTAGTAAAATTGTGAAGCTTTGTGAAGATTATTCAAAATCCAAAGAAGAAGTGAATTTTTGAACCTTAGAATTTTACAAAGAAATGTATGCTGGCAGGAAAAAAGAATTAGATTAAATTATTCATATTCACTTTTATCTAAAGTGGGCTCCCTGCGCTCATAGTAATACTGGATTAGAAATGAAAGCTTGTCATTCTTTACTTAATGATACCTGAAGACATAAGACAACCGCCAGGTTATTCAGCGCAGTTCCTACACTTGGATGGTTTTCGCCAAGTACCTTCTCACGAGCTTCGAGTGCTTGCCTACCAAATCAAGGAAAAGTTACTAACTCATTTTTCATAATTCTAACGCCAAAAGCTTTAAAAAAGTGAAAATCAAACCCAATTGAAGGTCCGTTTTCTTGTCGGTGGATGGTTAGACCAGGGAATTCGTTAAACGTCTCCACTGCCTCAGCCCTTCCCCTTCCGAAAAACGTAGTCATTCAAAAACAGGGTTGACCCCCCAAAAATATCAAAACAACTCCCCACTTAATAAAAAACACACCCATTTACCTGTAAAGAGGTTCAGCTTTTGCGTACTTTCCCTGAACAAAAAGCAAAGTTACGTTTGGCAAGTTAATCTTGTATTAAGAATACGGTCGCATCTTTTTCCTTTTTGTGAAACGAAGTAACAATTTTAACGTGTAAAACATGACTTTGCCCTATTATTTAATCTCAAAAAGGTGATGCATACAACGCTTTCACTTGGATAGAATTAAAATTTTTCTTTTAAAATTGCTGAATTTTGAAGTTTCTCGCTTTATGCGAACATCAGAGCAAGAATCTTAAATATGGCTGCTTACCAGCTTTCTATACAAAACAGCCAAATGTTTAATAGTTGATGCTAAACTCGCATGATGTGGTGGTAGAGTCTATAAAACAAAGTAAGAGTCATATCCATGTTTAGAGATAGCTCAACAAACAAAAAATACATTGATTTTAACGCGTTCTACCTTCATACGAATCTCCAAAGCTCTTTCGTATAATGGTTCTGCTTTTTCACTCCTGAGAATTAATCAAGCCATTTGAAAATTTGTTAGTGACAAGAAAACACAATAGTTTAGAGGAAGAACGCTCAAAACTTAAAGCACAGTTCAGACGTTGAACTTTTGCCGTGCCGAATTCAATGTAAACAAGATGAGTAGAAACAAAAAATTTGACCGACTTGCATTAGATTCGACGCGGCAAAAGTTCGACGTCTGGACTGGGTCTAAGGACATGACACCTTGAAAAGGTTTAACATCTTTCCGAATTTTTATGTACAGAATTGAAAGATCAAGATAATTTAAGGTCCCGTTACACTGTACAATTTTTTCAGTAACTTGTCTCGCAATGCTTGAAAACTAGCGTTGCAGGTTACTGAGGTGAGGTGTTACACTGCAACGCGATCTCAGCAACTTGCAACGGTTTTTGCCACGGTAGGCTGGGGAGAATTCGAAATAGCGCCACATCGAATGATTACAAAAATGTGGGCATGCGCTAATGAAAAAATACTCCTTAAAAATGCGAGAAAAGTTGCTGGTGGGGTGATACACTCTGCAATCCGTTACGAAGAGTAGAAATGAGTTCTACTTCGTGCAACGCTGCGTGCAACAAAAATCACTGCGAGACAACTCATGTTACACTGCGCAATTTTCCAGCAACCTTTCTCGCAACGGGATTGTGAATCTAGTTGCTGAGAAAACTGCACAGTGTAACGGCGCTTTTAAGGAGTTGTGCAAATTTTCAAGTATCACGGTGAAGGAATTTGAACATGCACAGTAAAACCACTTATCCAACAAATGGAAAAACTCTGTCAACTTAGCAGCTATCGGTGCTACATCACTCAGTAACAATTTCTATCTCAAACAATTTTTTTCAAATTACGGATACCTACATTTTCAGATCGTTGTACAAAGCAGCAAGATTATGTAGTGACTGAGCAACATCTGGGTGATCTTTATCAAGAACATCTTCCCGCATCTCAAGTGCACGCTGAAGAAATGATTTGGCAGCTCTGAAATTTTAAAATGAACATAATGTTTTCGGATGGATAACACTAAAACATTGGAAAGACAATTCAGTATAAAGTGTGGCCAGCTGAGCGAACGACTAGCTGCGCAAAGCATCGTTGGTCAAAACCTCCGGCCCTTACTCTCTATTTTCAAAATCATTTTTCGCCTAGTTTTTAGATAATTCCCCGATAAAATTTCACTCTGTTTAATAGTTTTGGACTTTTCTGGACTCATAATAGATCAGATTAAGTTTTCAATTGTTTTTAGGAAGAAAAAAGTGCTTGAGCATAGGGCCGGCCATGAAAAAATCACAACGGACTGTGATTGGTTAGAAAATTTATTTCCGCTCAGCTGGCCGTCCGTGTTGAAGGTCAGTACTGTAGGTTCATCGTTCAAACGAAAAAGTCGCGAAAACTTTAGAGCGGTTTTCGTATGACTGGAAAACGTACGGCATTGACGTACAGTAAGTACACACAATACGGTGTACCATAACACTGAAATTGCTTCCCATTGTTTTCGTGTGAATCATCCAATCACAACGCGTAGTTACGGTTACTGCAAAGTACGGTAGCTACGGTACGGTACGAATTTACCTTATCGGTTCCCAATCGTACGAAATCGGCCGCTCCATGCTAAGTTAGTTTATCGTAACTACTAATACCCCATTCACACTGGGCCTTTAAACTTGTTTAAAAGTTGTTTAGTTAAACTAGTGACCCTTTACACAGCATGCACGACCAACTAAACAAGTTTCAAGTTTGTTTAACTAAACTACCTTTGGGAGGTAGTTTTAACCCTGTATAAAGATGGCGTGCAAACCACGAAGTACGTAGAATAGAGGAACTAATAACTAAACAAGGTTAGTTGGTGTGAATGGGGCTTTAGTGACGACCAACTTACTCATGATTATTTTGCAAGTATAGCAAAACTCCTAATTCATTCAGAGATTTCGCCACATCACTACTAGCGGGACCAAGAACAAGTTCTTCCACTTGTAACATCTTTTTCTTCAGATTCTGATTCTCAGCCTTATAAGGGGAAAATATCATTTAATCAATAACAAAGAACAAAATCCACTATGTTTGAGGGATCTGAGTTCTTTAAAGTTAATGAGCAAAAAGTGTACAAGCAGTCATTTTCTTGGGTAAGGTTTATCGGAAAACAGTTATCGCAGGCAAGATGATCATCTTCGCAGCCTCAGATTCAAGTTCTCAATAATAGCATTTTTACAATATCCTTTTGTGACGTCAACTTTGGTATCCGTCAAACCCCCATTTTTAAAGGCTAAGAATCTTAATTTCAACATCGATAAAGGCAACGTAGATTTTCTAAATATTATAAAACCAGAATCGAAAGCTGGGTTCAGGAAGTTTCGATTTTGAGGGTCAGCTACGTCCTTCCCCACAATCAGAGCAACCGTGAACATGGGGAAACTAAAACAAAAAACCCCTTATTCTTCAGAAAATGACTCAGTCTAAAACATGCAACAACACGGGAACATTCACGCACGTTTTCTAATTAATAATTTTAATATGGAAAGGTTTACCAGTGCTCCAGTCTTTCGTCGAATGGAGGTTGCTCGTTTGTGATGAACTTCAGCTAAGCTGTACCTTTAAACAAAAATACGACAAAATATGCCATTAATATAAAACAGGCATAACTTTGTATTGTCGCAGAAGCAAAAACGGTGTCGGTACTAACTTTTCGTTTTTCTTGTATAGTATGGACAAGCCTTCTAAATCCTAAAACAGAAAAAAGTAGTTGAATGTTAGAAGGTTGTATCATGATATTCCAACGGTGCACTTCAAAAAGATCGCTAGACTTGATCCAAGTCGACCTCTCTTAGATTCACAGGAGCAAAGAAGTAGGAAAAAAGCAAACGAGATATCGCGCGAACGCGCGTAAAGAGGAAGCGAGAGACGAATATTCGAGAGAGAGAAGTCCAGCGCGTGTAATAGTAATCTAAATTTGGGCTGCCTGTGCTTTATTCAGCGCGCGTGAACTAATATTTAGACTAAGGACTTTGCGAAAGTCTAATAGATCGTAAGTACACCACGTTCCGAGAAAATAAATGAATATAAACGTAATGAACTAGTCAATTGAAACCTCCGAACCCCGACCCCCGCAGGGTGGGGAATAGGCCCCTTGCAGCACGTCGGAATGCAGCTGAATTTGGAGGGCAAGACAATAGGTTTCTGGTTCTCTGGAGTTGAGATTCTTTTGTCTTGCCCTCCAAATTCAGCGAGGGTTGTCCAATACTCTGACAAATTTATGCATAACATTGTATTGTATTATATCCACATAACAAAAGATTAACAATACAATACAATTGAGAACGATGCAATACAATAGAATACAATACAATGCTATGCATAAATTTGTCAGAGTATTGGACAAGTATGGGGGATACAGGGAATTAACGTGTACTTCAACAGTTTTAACAATTATAACAGCAACATCTTCAACAATTTTAACAGGAAATCTTTCTCTGGGGAGGCGAAAGTGCTAAATTTGACGCTACATGAATGTTAAATTTCCCGCCCTGTCACGAGGTGTTCTGGCGGTGGGGATCTCAATTGACTAGTATATAATATTTATGAACGTACTTTCACGAGAGTATGATGTTCAGGTCCAAATACATTCTGAGTGATCTCGATCGCCTGCTTATAAAATGCTTCTGCAGCACTGCAACAATGGAAAAAGAAAACTAATTACACGCTGGTCAACCTTAACCTCTCCCTACCCTAAACCCTGTACGTAAACAGTTTCAACAAATACGAAAAATGACATTGGTGAAAGCGTCGGACTTGAGGTAAAAGGGGTACAAGCATAGTTTGGGAACACCTGACAAAATGTTGCGCTGTAACAACTCTGCGATGGACTAGTATTCCATCCAGGGAGAGTATAGTGATACAATTAGTCGGTTAATGCCAAAGAAACCGGAGATAAGTGCTAGGAAGCCTCAATGGTCCTCCCAATTTCTAATATATATCACCTGAAGTTTCCCCAGTGAGCATAAAGCTCAGCTAAATGATGAAGAGACTGCGCCACAAGAGGATGGTCTGGATCTAAGACAGCTTCCCGTATCTCTAATGCTTTGTGAAGAGGAGGAGCTGCCTACAAGAAATCCCAAGTGTTAAATAAGTGCAAGTTTAAACTATGCGTTAAAAGTAGTCCAAGGAGGAAATTAATGGGAATAAAGACATTTGTTTAACATTTCTTCCATAAATAGAACGACGGATTCAAACTAGAAGAAATCGCAAGAGAGATTAAAAGTCCATTATGTTACCTGGCTTAATAACCCCAGACAATTTAGGAAAAGTCCAACAGCTACAAACAAATCCGCTACACCAGCAGATGGGTCTTCATTTACTGGAAATTCATACCGCCAAGAAAGAAAAAAAGTAGAGTCAAGCGTTATAAACGTGGGCAAGAAGATTATGCAAAATTAACCTATAGTCTAATTAATTAAAATCAATTTCGATAGGTAACCTTATGAATATACTATACAGGGAACGCCCAACACCCTCAAACTTTGTGTGCGATCGTGTGTGTGTAGGGGGGGGGGGGGGTCTGAGATTCGGACATCTTGTAGTAGTCTACGACTAGTACACATTAGACAACTCCAAATCGCAGCAAACCCAAGGGTAAGAGCAAAACAAATTGAAAACAAGAAATAAAAACAGAACAAAAATTTGGACAAAATTAGCCAGCGACGCAGACTAGAACAAAATCCCCCGCACCTCCTTGGTTTCTGCCATTATTATATTCATGTTATTAATCATTCTCACCTCCTTCCATGCTTTTGATAACCTCAAGGTAAAGTTTGCCAAGATTCGCTTGTTCTTCACCGATGTACTTCCAATACTGGACCAACTCAGAGACGCGCCCTCTAATGAAACAAAGTGAATAGAGCATAAGCACTAAATAGGGAACTATTACCATGTTTACGAAATATCAGGCTTAGCTTATAACGGTGAAGATAAATCACTGAATCTTATAATCTTGTTCCGTCACCTTTCGAAGAATCTAGTGAAGACATTCATATCCAAGAGACATTCTTTTAGCTTGTCCTTTTGCGAGGTTTGCTGAAGAAGCCAAGGCATCTCATCTATAAGCCGATGTGTCACACGACAATTCCTTTAAAAAAAATGTACATTAAAATAAGACAGCTCGGGAGACAAACTACAGCTTTGGTGGCACAAGACAACTCAAGACTACAGCTATTTCAAAAAAGGTTGGTGAAGGTTTTGTTGCATCTTACATCTTGCATACCAAGGTTGAAATGCCCCGTCTCCTCTTGTGAAAACCTTCAATAAACCAAAAAACCCTCCAGCGTAACTCTTCGGTATATGAAACCGGCATATTTTCTTCTGTATGTACTGATAACAATATTTACATATAATCCATAGTGCATGCAAGATGCAAGATGCCACAAAACCCTTTTTTGAAATAGCTGTATACTTATCTTATCACGGGAAGCACGGGTGGCGTGCGCTGCTAATGCGTCGCCTCTCATCAATGCGACTCGGGTTCGAGCATCGCCGGGCTCAGTGTCGTATGTGAGTAGAGTTGTTTGTTGGTTCTCTCCTGTGCTTCGAGGGTTTTTCTCCGGGTTCTCCGGTTTTCCTCCCTCCGCAAAAATCAACTTTCTAATTCGATCTTAGGAGATATTCTCGACAGGGCTAACCTCTTATATCTCCTTTCGCACTATAATGCGAATAAATTGTTAATACTTATCGTCTTGACTTCGCGACAGAATTATGTCCTCTAATCAGTAAACATTAGATAACTTGGTTTCGGCATTTGCCACCAAATATGTAGAAAGCCCAACATAACTTTTATTCTTAAAAGTGTGGCTGGAGACACATAAAGGTATTGTATAGAGTAAATTTCGTGTGACTGTGGAAAGTTCGCGGCACGAACATGGGCAAGGCACGTCAAAATTCTAGAAAACATCACGTTCGAGGTAAGGCATACGAAATCTGCACTAGTATTGTTTAAATATTTACGTTATCTTGTTATCGTAGAATGATATTAGTTTTTGTTGTATGGCTCTCGTTTCCGCAGCATCCTCATCCAGACGATACAACACACAGATGGCATCGTACACCTGTAAATGAGTTAGAACAAGGTTATTATGACTGCCATGCCGTGGTCCGTTTTGTTTGCCGCGTTTTTCACACTAATAAAATATCTTCCAGTGTCAGAAACCGAACACCGCAGACTCACAACAATGCAAACAAAAGACCAATCTGAATGAAAAAGATAAGTACCATACAGTTCTTTGATTGTCAAATGACCATCCAGAAATGTGATTGGATGGTAAGACCCTTTCTCGCGTGGTGGCCATGTTGTCCGAAATAATAGGTTTTTGCCCGTCGAGCCTCGCATCCAAGCACTTCAGAACGAGTTAAGCTGGGCATAAACAGAGGTTTTTATTCTCCTGGTAATAAATATGGCTGCCGCATGAGAAAGATCTTTTAAGTCTAATTATGCCAATTCAAACAATAGTCAACCAATCACTGTGGCATTGATTTTCCCAGTAAATCTTGTCCCAAAAATCATCATAAATTGTCTGTTTTCACAAAGGCTTCTCTCGTTACTTGAATTTGATTTCATATTTCAAAAATCTGTTTTTGATCAGCATCTCAGATGTGCAGTTTTCTAGCTGCTTTCGTTTGGCTTGTGGAACGTAGCTTCTACTAGCAACAGTAAAAATTGAGTTTTTGAACTATGTAGTCATTTCAAGGTGATATGCTGTATTATTGCTTCAAGAACTCTTTTTTTTGTCCTTTACACTCTTCAAATTATAATCAAGTCACAATATTTCAAGTCACAATCCGAAATACCTGTTGATTTTCAAGAATGATCAACCCAACTCGTGTGGTAAGGATATGCTTATCTTGAAGTAATGACAACAACTGTAGCCATTCTGTCCATCCCATGGGAACTAAACTGAACAACTCAGGCTCCGTCAGGCCATTTCTCGATAAAGCAATATGCTTCAGGGTCTGGAATATCAAAGGAAATTATATTGGAAATATCATTTTTGAAATAAAAGAAAGATCTACTCCCAGAGGAAATGGGGGGAGGGGTGGTCGTCGGAACTTTTGGAAAATTCAGTCCGAGCGACTTGCGATATCGACCACAATTATGATAACTGCCTGTATATGACTCTTCCTCGTTTCCAGTAACGAGAATGCATATTTTTAGTACATTTATAAAAAGGGTCTACAGTTGCCAAGAAAATAACTGGAGTTCACATTTAATTACTGGTAAATAATAAACCATCTTACTTGTTTCAGTTTTTCTCTGGTCTCTGTATTTTTGTCCTGGCCAATCATTTCCAGGATATGACACAACAGTTCCAAGTTGTCCTGTAAATTCCAAACCACCTTAAACCGTCAATCACTGAAAGGAGTTTTTGACGTAAAGCTTATTAACTAATAGACCATATTCACGATAGCTGCTGGGATGGCTTTCATATTGTAATGCAAATTAGCCATGCGGTCTTCCAGGGGGCAAACATTGGAAGAAAAGACAATTTTTAAAAGATCGGCTCGTCCTAGAGACTATATTTTTATACCAAATATTGCTTCAAACTATTTAAAAAAAATCTGCCTTTAGTTTTGGAACTGTTACATTTGTCCTTGGCTTGGAATATAGAGTAAAGTCAATTTTAAAAGCCGTTTATTTTCTGAACTAGTGCCTAAACCAGTCCAAATTCGAATATTTCATTTATCCGCAAAATGTTAGCATGCATAATTACAGGAAAACTTTAAAATTATATCAAAAAAGCAGCTGAAATCTCCAGATTTGAAGTTGTTTGCCCCCTCAACAACCACGTGAATAATCTGCATTACAATGCGAAAACCATCATGGCGTCTATCGTGAATATAAGCTATTGTTGAAAGAATGACATGATTTACGACCCTGTCACACGGCAAAACTTCTCTTCACGTCCAATGCACAGCTAGAATGGATTTTGTAAAACTACGTGTAACGCGCTGGACACGACACGGCACGGCACGGTCCCATTGACAAAATCTTAGTTGATCCAATTACACTGCGCGAGATTACTGCTCAACCAATCAAAAGGATTGGTCATAACACTGTCACCAACCAATGTCATGCCTAGACTTAGAACCGTAAGTTTTCCACAGTCTTACGAAGATTGCACTAACATGCTCTCTCAGTTTTGTGAAAATTCCTTGGCGAGAAAGTTTCACTACTTTATATTCGAGCAAATGAAACCTGTGCCTTGTAACACCACTTCGTAAGACACACATAAGCTTCGCAGAGTAAAAAGAGTCCCTTCCATACCTTCATGGATAAACACTTTGCCAGTTTTTGTTCGATGAATTCGTTGTCAAATTTTCTATAACTAAAGAGAGATCTGGAGTTAATAAAAACAGAAGATACGACTACAAAAACACTGCTTGATTTTACCAACCTGTTAATCTCAGAAGCCAACAAGTATAAAAATCTAGGGTTAGACACTGCATCTGATGAACAGTTTACTACTGCTTTGGACACCTACAAACAGTAAAGAATAATAGGTATGGGATACATGCAGCTTTGTGGATACGAGCGCACTAAAAGCTTTCTTACAGTTTCGTGCATTTACTCCAATACAAACAAACACACAACAACAGCAAAAAACATTCATCATTAGAGCAGAGCAGATTTCGTATGACTGTAAAAAGCTCGCGGCACGGACACGGTCGTGACACGCCAAGGCACATCAAAATTCTAGAGAACATCACGGTCGCGGAAAGAAACGCTTACGGCACCGATCGTGCCGCGAGCTTTTCAGTCATATGAAATCTGCTCTATTTTACACAACCAAATTTACCAGATCCTGGATGGATTTCTTGCAAAAAGAAGATATTACTTCTGCTTTCTTAGTTTCGCTGATAAGCTGAATTTTTAACGTTGGCCAACGCCTGCTAAAGAAATGAACATGAAATGCATTGACCATTCACTAACTGCCCAACCATGGCATAGACACGGGGGTGGATGCAGGATATTACGAAGGGGCTAGCTACCCAATCCACCACACTTGGATGCGCCCATGAGATAGTTTTCTTCAAGATATATTCTTACAGTTCTGGTTTATTACACGTGTCAGTACTCACTTCCAGACCGGCGGACAAGTATTTCTATTGACAGACAAGATGACTCGAGTACCAACAGGCAGAGGGTCTAGTAACCATTGCATATGGCTGTTCACGCCCTAGAATTACAAAACTGTGTTCATTAAAATTACGCGGTTCCTTCGACGGAATCACGTAGATATCATAACGGTTAAATCGAATATCACCGCAGTACGGCTTCGGGATAACTTGAGTGCACAGCGTTACCTCTAGTCTGTCTGCAGAGTCGATCACAATCGTTACTCCTCCGTTAACTTTCGAGGAAACCTTTTCCAGACATCGAAGAAATTCCTCTTCCAAGTTGACTGAGTCGCTTGGTAGGTTAGTGGATGCTGTCATGTAGCGCATCAGCTAAACAACGTAAACAATTCCTGTCACCATGCAGTCACTTTAACTATCGATATCGTATGGGTATATCATACCGCAGCCTGCTCGCAGACGTTACGTTACCATCCCCACCCCACAGGAAAAAAACAGGACGGGAAAAGGAAGCTTAAAAACGCAAACCAAAACAAAAAAGGTCAGTCATGGTTCGAACAACTTTGTTGAGAAAAAAATTAAGGACTTTTCAAGGGCAAATGTTAAATTTTCAAGGACAGCAACATAGATTAATCCCATTTCAGACCACGTGTCATACTCTTGGGAATAAGATTCTTTGTTTGAGAACATCCATATTAATGTATCTTCTCAAGCGTTATCATTAAATAAAGAAATAAAACCCAGGGGGATGACACGTGGTCTGAAATGGGAAAACAAATACGTCCAAGCCGAAAAGGTCTATTCGAACAAACAAAGATAACAAAAGCAAATGTTTGGGGAAAAAACCCTACCTAAACCTTTGATAAAATAATTGTGAGATTTGTCAAATTCATAAAATTCAAGGACTATTTCTATTTTCTCAAGGACTTTTTACCAGTATTCAAGGACTTTTCAAGGCAGACTCCAAAATTCAAGGACTTTTCAAGGTTGTACGAACCATGTCAGTGGATGGCAAAAAAGATTATTTTTAAAAGCAGAGCACAACACAACAGCAGTGTCATTTCAAACAAATACGCTGCGTTAAAAATCACTAAATGCAATCTAACTTGTCCATCAACGCGGGAGAACAATTCAAGTAGTATCAAGCGGCTCGCAACATGAAAATAGTATTTATTTACCTTTAAAGTAAGTCGCCTTAGCATCAAAATTGGACAGGCAGAAGACGACGATGATGTACCAACAAAATGATACAACATTAGACGACCTGGCATACTGCTCTGCTGTAGGTTGATCCTGTAAAAGATAATCACAATGTATCACAGTGTTGACAAATTTGAGCAGTTTTCATACGAGTGGGAAACTACGGCACTGACCTACAGCATATAAACGGAACGACGGGCGTATACCGTAGCACTGAAATAGCTTCCCATTGTTTTTGTGTGAATCACGATACGCAGTTATGGTTACGGTAAAATACGGTACAATTATTGTACTGCTACGAATTTGTCGTATCTTTTGATGCTACATGACTTACACGCAGAAAAAACGTAGACAATCTTCTAAAATCTTCTTTGATTTTTCTATTACATGTACATGCGTGCAAAAAATTAGTTAGTAAAGACAATAGCAGCTTGTGAAAAATATTCTTACCACTTAGCTAGAAGATGAGATTTACCAGAACCTTCATTGCCTATAACCAGCATGGGAAGGAGAAGTCCTGTGCTTGACAAATGTACATTTAACTCGCTAAAATACTGAAACAAAACAAAAGCATACATGTACAGTCACAGTAAAATATAAGAAAGAAGTCTGTGTTTTCTAACGAGAGCTGACTGGTCATCAGGGGGTGAATCTAGTGTAGGGTTTGTCTGAACTCGATTAACTAAATCTACAAATAGCTCCCCAAAATATAACAATTAACCTCCTTCCTAATTAGAAATAACAGTACAAAAAAATGATAGAGGCAAGTCAGACCAAAGATCGCATTTTACCCCCCCTGCCAAAACTTCTGTATCTGTGCCTGTCTATGTAAAATGTATACCCTATTCTACTGATTTAAGAGAGATTTTTCCAAATCTAATTTAATGAAACTATTTTGATGGATTATGTGCTTTTTACCTTGGTAAAGTCTACATCATATGGACAATATGCTGCTGCCCTGAGAGATTCTAATTGTTCTTGTTCATCCAAGGCATGGAATCCAAATGAGTCAACCCACTGAACATTATCCTTACCAGTGTTATTACCATCTGACACTTCAAAGATCTGTGTCAACATAAAAATAAATCATCGGCAAACTACAACCTGCAGGATAAAAGGTGGGGAGGGTTTAAGACATTACCAGTAGCAGATAACTGTTTAATTATTGCAACTACCATATATCTACATTTATTTCAGAAAACATTGCTGTGGCATTGATTGACTATTGACAAAAGGACACCACAGGGATGTTTGTAAATTTAACTAACTTTTTTAATTTATTCATATGAGACCACTATACACATATCTTCACAAGGAGAACTGAAGACAGCATGGAAAGTTGTACCACAGTATCAAGTGAGACCATGAAAGTACATGTACCAAAGTCCCTTACAGTCTCCTATTGTCAATTGTCAATCAATACTGTGACACCTTTTTTTGAAATAGGTGTAAATGGGAGACAAGGCTTTACATGTACATGTATTGCAGATTTAGAAAAAGTTGTCATCGCAAGTACTGTATTCCCATCAATACCAACCTTCTTAAGATACCTGGATATTTCAACAAAGGCTAACTGTGCACCTTCTTCTGCAGTCTCATAATTGTCAAACAACTGTAAAAGAACAAAACACAATAGATCACCAACTTCTGGCACATGAAAAAATAATAAACATTCAGATAAATGCACATAAAATTGGATTAGAACAGTTTTCATGTGACAGTGGAATCTCTGCATGGTTCAGATATGCCATGCAATATGCCATATAATCTTGCTTGCTGGGTTTGGCTTACAGCTATGGTTATGATCTATATAGTATCTTTTCTATATGTATATAATCAAAGGTGCTCTACAATGTAATGTCAGGTTGCTTATGCAATTTACAATCATGAGAGATGGTTAGTAATAACATGTAAGCACTGAGGATGTTCACCACCAGCGTCTTTACATCCTTGGTGGTTCTTTTATATGTTCCTCCAATGCAGGTTAAGGAAGTGTGGAGAGACTGGACTGCCATTTTAAGTCGTCATCCAAGCCACTTGAAAGTGTAATGATTTGTAGATGTAATTACAAAGGCAGGAGCTTCTCCTTAGTTATTTTAAGAACCTCAGTGTTGGTCCAGCCAAGGCTTGAACCCCCAACCTCCCAAAGACTGATGTTCTTGACTAACTGAGCCTATCAGGTAGTGGTTGCTAGCTGTCAACAGTTCCATAAAAAGATGATGTCATCTGCCATTACTTTTCACAATCCTAGGAAACCTACTCCATTATGTTCATAGTACTGAAAATGTGTTCAAAAGTATCAAGATGAAAGCAGTCTGTATATAACAAACCTTTAGATTCTTTGATTTCCTTATTTCCATTTTTAGCTCCTCTGCTAAATGAATGCTTTCATCATCAACAACAGGATTGCTAGAAAAAACATTGAAAACCTTTCTTCAATTATACATGTATTATTAACATTAGTGTGTGCTAGAGAATCTAACTCATATAACCAAGAAGCACTTGCACGGTGAAATTTGGTGGGCATGTTCTTTTATACTTTGATTGAAGTTAATTTCATCATACAACTTGTTCTGCTTTGCAATATGCATACCAAGGATTGGCCAACAATGAATATGCAACCATTGAGTTGTATAATATACAATGTAGACTTGGTCACTTTCTAAAGGACTCATGAAGCTATAAAGTAGTTGCACCCAGCTAGCGTGACACAAGACCAGCTAGGCACTGTGTCAGGCTTTCCCTTCTTTTATGCTAACAGCCTTTACGTGCACATAAATCTAATTTTGAAGAACTCTATACAACTCATGAGATACATGTGCATGTTGATTGTCTAACAGTTTTGTGAACAACACACCTGTCTTTCTCAGGATTTTTGAAGCAGAATACAGCATAATTCTTGCCTGGGTTTCCAAGATGCCCAAGATGAAACTCCTCATAAGTAAATCTGAAAAAAAGAATAAAGAAACTACTTCAAAAATTAAGTTTCAAGTGTTGCAACTTTCCATACTGGCATTTGGTTCAACAGGAATTTAAAAAGTTATGTACAGCTAGATGGGAGTTTGAATTACTAAGAAAAACTCAGTTGGTTTGAATGTCACAGAAATTCACCATACCAGTGATGTGGTCAACAGATATCATGGTGATTTAAGTACTGTGACAGTACCATTAGCATGATGTTTTACAGTTATACAAAATACATAACTGTTAATAAAGGCAGAATCTGAACTATACATACAGTGTACTATAGAGTAAGTGGTCAGTAAGGTGTCAGTGGTTGGTAGGTTATTGGTAAGTGGTTGATAGGGTGTTGGTAAGTGGTTGGTAATTGGTCAGTAAGTGGTTGGTAAGTGATTGAAACTGCAAGTGGTTGCTAAGTGATCTATAGGTGGTTTGTATGTGGTTAGTAAGTGGTCAGTAAGCTATCCATAAGTGGTCAGTAAGTAGTTAGTACACTATAAGTGGTTGGTAGGTTGTTGGTAAGTGGTTGGTAAAGTGTCGGTAAGTGGTCAGCCAACACCTTACTGACCACTTAGCATATAGTGCAACCATATAAATCACAACTGTCCAGTCCGTAGACAGAGCAAAAGCAGATGCATAAGACATTTAAAAATAAGGGTTCAAAGTGCAGTATATGTACAAGGAGATATAAAGTACACAATCATAAGTCAGAAGTACTTGTTAGATTTTCCTCCAAGGAATGCAAGAAATACTTTGCTTTGTTTTATTTGGTTTTGTCGAAGATGGAGCATTTCAGCGAAATCCTGAATGGAAAAAAGAAATATCAATTGTTGTTAATTGAAAGTAGTACAGGTTAAGCAATACAAAAGCAAACTGCCCGCTTCGCCATGAGGAGAATGTGTGTTTTTAAATGCATACATCTTTTTGAATGTAATGATGGAGTTCTTGAATGTGGATACTTTTTGTAAATCATGGAGTTTTCACACATTTGTGATAGGCCCAAAGCCCATATTCTAATGCCAACCTCAATATTGCTATTTTAATAAAGTTAGTGATAAAATGATCCACATTCTAACCCTACCTCAATATAAATACACAGTTTACATTCTTTTCTTACCTTTTCACTGAGATTTTCTCCATTTTCTTCCAAGTGTATCAAAACAACAAAATGTCCATCATCTTCACATAATGACTCAAGCTTTCCCAAATAAACCTAAAATCATAATATATGACTCACAAACATTGTATAACATGTTGACTATATGCTATAACTATAAGTAACCTTATATGGCAAGGTAATTTCATGCACTCTCATTGGCAAAATTGTAGTCCATATCTTTTGTTATACCAACCTTATTTTAATTTTGCATTTGCCTTACCATATAATAAATCTTATTAACCTTGCTTGCTTGGTCAACTTTTATATGGCCTGCATGCTATGTCCTTGGGTCATATGTGTAAGGCATTGGAAAAAACTCAGTCCATAACTAAGGGTATGACCCTTGCACTCAGTTAATAAAAGGTATACATTCTTTGTTGGGTTGTAAATGACACAAAAACTAGTGTGACTGAATACAAATTAGCCTACATGGGAATTGTTCTTTCTAGCTAGAGTAATACTGTACACTTTTGTACCTCTTTAAATATTTGGATCTCTTTTGTCATCCCTTGAGGTGCTGACAAGTAGATTCTGATAACTGGAGATTCCAATGTTTTCTGTGTGTTTGCTGATGAAGGCTGTAGTAATGCTGCATTCCAGTCATCTTGAAAACAAAAGCAAACAAGAAGGAGTAGAAGTTTTTGAATTCCTATAATATCCTTGCAAAAAGGGAACAATTAAATGGCAAACTTGTGAAAACTTTTTTATTTTCAAGGGCATTTAAAGTGCACTTGAAAATGAAATTTAGACTTACATAAGCCTTTTTTATATAAAAACAAATAGGTACATTTGTGGTCTGGCTTGGGTACAAACAACACCATATAAGAAATGACAAATATCAGATGTTTTTACCCAGGCTAGACCACAATGCACCATTTTTGCTGTCTCAGAAAAGGCCTCTTAACCCCATACTATAGAAATGCATCAACAATGCACTGTATCTATAATTTACATAATAATGCTCTACCTCTGCTAACAGTTGTAAAGGCACCATCTCGTTCCATGATGGCTTGACTATAATCAGGTCCATGAAGAATACTAGCCTGGGTAAGTTCCTCCAGACTCTGTTCACTTCCTAATGAAGACACCCACCAATCTGCTGTCACCTGGTTTCTCTCTCCTATCAAATCTTCCCCGGTGTTAGCTGCATCCAAACCCTGAATGTTAAGCAAGTGCTGAATTTTATTTTCAAGTTCATGTTGGGTTTGTAAATATTCTTGAATTTCCTTTTCTTTTGCTTCTCTGTATATTTTGAATTGACGTTGAACTTTATCTCTTTCTGCAATAAAAATAAAAAGGAAAGTACTTTTTTAATCCTTTATATAATAGAGTTCTTTAACTTTAGTCAATAAAATTAAACCTATAATCAATTATTAACCTCTTTGTACAACTATGAAATAAACTCTATAACATTAAATAATTACTCAGTAATAAATTTGTTTTAATCACATACATACATACCTCTTACTAAATGAGTGTGAGGGCTGTACCATAAGTTATGGACTGAGTTTTTTCCACTGCCTTATGCTGGTCATAAAAAGGTGGAAAAAAAACAAGGTTCCAATAACTTACATCAGTACAGACCAAGCAAGTGAGGTTAATGAGATGTCAAGGTGAACACAAAAATAAGGTTGGTGTATCATAAGTTATGGACCACAATTTGGCCAATGAGATCATGTGAAATTACCTTGCCACATAATAATAAGAATCATTAGATTTTTTTTCTTTGTTACCTTAAAAAAACAAACTGCAATCAATTTGTCAATTTGAAAATTCAAACCCAAATGAAAACCAAGAGGGAATATTATAGGAAAATTCATTGGAGGACAAGGGAAATCCATGTTCAATTTTGCAAGAAAAACAATATCCTTTTTTCGAGTGAAATTCTATAGGTATCTGCTTTTCTCGTGAATTCAACGTGGAATTCCCTCGTCAGCCAATCAATTTACCAATAGAATCTCATAGCGTCTATAATAATAACATAAGATTCTAAGTTAAATTTCTCAGAATTCTTTTTCCCATTTTCTTTTCTTGGTTTCAAACCTCTCTCCTTTCTTACCTCTACCTTGTATTTGTGTACTGCATACAAGATAGATGATTGGTGTAATAAGCTCTTTTTCAGGAATGCTGCACGTTAAGGTGTTATAATAACTTACTACAGACTAATGTAACTTGACAACTACCCCTTGGTGATCCTTAGCAACTCACGTACAAACAACTCTATATTCAACTTGAAGACTCTCACTCCTTCACTAACTATCAAAAATGAGTTATAACAATAATAGTATCAGGTATTACATGTAGAAACCTTAACGACTTTTATTAGAATTCCGCATTATTCAGTCAATCTTTTCACTGAAATGTAATGTTCTAGCGACTTGGATCACGTTGGACATTCCTATGGATAAAATGAATACACCTACCTTTCTCGAAAGCCAGCGCTCTTTGTAAAGCTTGATCTTCGGCCTCTAGACCCATTTCTCTTTCATTTCTTAGCTTGAGGCAAGTTGCTTGTAGGACTTTAAGTTCCCCTCTCAGTCTACGGTTCTCACTCTGCAGTTTTTGCTTCGCCACTTGTAATTCTGCTACCTCGGCCTGCTTACCAAACCGAAAAATCTCGTACTCTTTTCTGAGTTTATCAACCTCGCTGTCGAAGTCAAGCGAATGAGCAGAACGCAGACTTGAACTTTTGGTGATGATCTTTCCTTTTGAACTGGAACTTTTCTTCTTCCCAAAAGACCCAACCGAACGAAGAGGATTTGTCAGACTTACAGATTTTCGTTGTGGAGCCGAACATTCCACTGGAATATTCTTCATGACTCCAAGCTCGTCCCCTAATTCATCCTCGGCCAAATCATCATCCGACTCTCCATTTGGTACGAGAGAGCTTCCTGTACCCATTCTAAAGCGGATAAATCTCTCTTTTGAATGGTGAATACGTTAGAGACAAGGCCAAATACGTGCAAACTATTGCTGCTAAAACCATCCTCTACAAATAAACTCCGCCATTTTGAAAGTTCAAAAGCATAGCGGTTCTTAAAGCATCCCCGAGTAAGAAAATTCTGAGCCTCATTTGCTACTAGCAAGTTTTCTCGTACTCATTTGCAACTGTTTTCTCTAGATAACATAATTGTTTGTCATACTAGTGCGTAGATCTCGGGCCTACTTTTCGAACAAGTGGTCGTGTGTAGTTTATGTTGTTGTAAACGCAAGTCGAGCGTGCACTATTCCAACCAATCAAACCGCAGTATTCCCTCTTGTGACCGGAAGTGAAACCAGCTATTTTAGGTAAGGATTATCATTGGATGACCAGGTCATGTGTTTCCTGAAGACATTGAAATATATATTTAAAAACTAAAACCGCAAGGAACCCGATGACTCTCAGATAAGCTCTCCAGGGGAGGCTTTAAAGTTTACTTCAAAAATATTTAGTTCCTGAAAAAGTTATTTTGGTATTCTATCAGAGCAGATTTCGGTTTAAAAAAATCCGGGTGCTGTCATACCTAGTTTAATTGTTCCAAGCTTCCTGATTGGATGAGCTATCATTAAGTTCGCGGACCACACTGACGAAATTATTTATTTAAGGGGATTTAAGCCGTACTGTCGTTCTTTATTACAGCTTTGTGATAGGCGTGGGGCTATCGCAACTAATGTTATCAATGAGGGCTAATTGGCCATGTAAAGACACAATCTCCCATGTTAGAATGCTAGTGAAGCATCGTGTGAAAGAAATTCTCAATCAGGTCTTTGGAGGGGGAGAGATGGACTTCTCCTCTTTCCCGCCCGCCCGCCCGCACCTAATGAAGGACCTGATAATCAGGTTAGCGCTCCTGGTAACGGGCAGTTCTACTAGAATTCATAAATCGCGAAAAAATTCAACAAGAAAAAGATATGATGAATTCTCTTTTATTTACAAAAATCAAATCGCACAGAAAACAATTTCATTCAAAACTGTAATGTGTTTGCCCTGAATATAGGGATCCAGCTTTCTGTCATAACATCAGCTTAGTTATTCTTCATTTTTTCTATTACGGTTTTATAAGAAGTTTTAATGTAATATCCATATGGTCTTTTCACGCGATAAACACTGAACAGGAAATGAATGGTTAATGGACGTACTGTTATTGAAAATGGCAAATCACGCGAGGAAATAGATGTCCCCTTACTTCTACTTCGTCCCGCAACACGAACTTTGTACTTTCGATTAGAGCAGGCGTTAGCTATTTCATAAACTACTGTCCTCTGATGTTTCCTTGATAACCACAATAAGCAGTTACCATGGAGATTCCTGATTGCTGTTCTGGAGCCAAAGCTTGTTGTGCGTTTTATGATATTTAGGATGTCTGAGGTGGATTTTACTTCAACCCAATTCCAATTTGGTTTTCGTCGCTTCTGCGAATTGTTGTTACAAACACAGTGATCCAGAGGAACTTGCGCATCAACACAGTGTCTAAAATGTCTGTAAATGCTGATTCTGCGAAGACTGCTAAGTTTAACCAAGTTACGAACACCACGAGATGTTCTAGGATATCTAAATTGTGCTTCGAAAATCTCATACATTGGCTTCACGATGACGTCCATTGTCACGACATTTTTGCCTTTTTCCACGCGGTGACGAACTTTTTCAAAACTATAGCCAACCAATCGCTGACACTTTCCAAAACCATACACATTGTCTCCTGTGGACAGAAACTCTTTCTGGATTGAGTTATTTATCTCTCCGATCGCGAATTCTGCTAACCAAGTAAAGTTCGCGTAGTTATCAGGATACAACTTCTCCCAATTTGCGCATTTACACACGACCGAGCGTTTCATCGTCAAATCTGCGCATGTGCGTTGGGGAGACACTTCCGCAAAGACTCCTTGACTTTCATCGGAAGATTTCACAAAAGAAACAATAGCATCGTGAAGATCCAGTGTGGTTAGGAGCCGACGCTGGTTCGTAAATAAAGCGCGAGTTCTTTGCATGCCAAGCTTCTCTGCGACCTTCTTCGGCAGAATCATGAATAATAGAGAGTCGTACGTTTCTGCTCTCCCCGCCATCGTACGGAACGAAAATTTAGTCGTTTTTGGGCCGTGGTCGGAGAGTATCATAGTTAAGGTATTTTGGTCTTTGGCCATTGAAAGGACAAACGACGACAATCCATCATCGATTTGCCGAATTCTATTTCCAGATAGCTCGTGTCCAACGTTTAAGTGTGTATATGCAAACACGGGGCGTTTCTTGCCAGAATCTCGATACGCTTGCAGCACTTTAGCTATGTACTGGAGAAAAAACTCACCATACGGTCTACCAGAAAAACAGGTCTTTTGTTGCTCAAACTGATTCGTTTTTCCATACTGCCTGAAAACATCACAAGCAGTGTGCGACAAGCCCAAATCATCAACGTGGTAACCATGAATTTGATCACTGAAAATTTCCCAGCGTTTGGCATATTCTTCAAAAGAACTGGGAGTCTTGTTGCGGTGAACGTTATTGGTGAGAAGGGAACCCCACGGATCGTACCAACAACTGTCCTCTTGTAACATAGTATAATATCCTTTTGACCGCAATAATCCATATAGTGAATCTATTCCATAGTCTTGCTTTCCATTTTCTTTCGTAATGCCTGACATGAAAGCTCTCATGTTATAGAAAGTATAAGGAGCGATACTTTGTAGAAGCTCGAAGTCCAGCACAGTTGCTTGCCTGCTGTCATCGTGTACGACCTCTCTCATTGCTTTCACAGTCTGGGGAAGTGAACGGTAAAAATGTGCACGGGAAACGGAATCAAGAACAAGAACGTTAAAGTTAAATAAATTCTTATTCAACGGACGATCCGATTTTTCTATTATCGGTGGAAAGGAAAGTATTTGCTTAATGAATTTATTACGGTTTGGTTTGCGACAGCGAAGATAACAAAAATGAAGTCCTATTGCAGAATTTTTTAAAACAAATTCTGGAATAAATTCTTCCAAACTCCCAGATGTGGCGAACTCGTACCATTTCGCTACATCAGCAAGAATTCCATAGTCCAAATCGATGCCAATCAATTGAACAGAATTGCCTCCACATGCAGAAAGATCACAACGCACGCGAATGTGCATGTCTGCAGACGACCGCCATGTTTCTTGAAACACACATAAGTCTTCTACTGGCTTATTTGCAGTACATTTTAAGTTTTTCTTGTTCCTTTTGTACGCTTTATTGGCCAGTTTGCAATCCTTTTCTTGTGGAATTGGAGGCTTACAACTGATGTTCTTATCCTGCGGTTCTGTTGTTGCATTATAAACTTTTTTTAGTCCTAGATAAGGACATGGAGAGTTATTAGGGAAGTGTCCTTTTCCCTTCTCATCTGCGATTGTTCGTAACACTCTTTCTAACACAGGCAAACTTGATTTACCTGTCCGTGAGGGGATTTGCCGACCGGCTTTGATAGTCGTTTTGGATTTGGGACCGGTACTCTCAGGAGAATCTCCAACAAACATTTTCCATTCTTTGTTAACTTCCTTTTCGATGTCATCATCTTTTCTGGCATTTGCTTTGATACGTTGGACTTTTTTCAACACATTTCTCAATTCTTCAAACAGATCATGGTCTGTGTCTCGAGTGGCTTCATCAAGACGATGCACATCGCGCAACAGCTCCTTAAAACTGTTTCCACTTTTGGGCACGAGTCTTGAACGTTCAATTCTTTGTTCGTTTTTAGAAGTTTCTATGAAAAGAACCAAAATGCAATTACTAAATGACTAAGAAAATACAGATTTTAATCCTTTAAAAATTTAAAAAGGAATTATTTAATCTTTAGGTGGCTATTCAGTTGCCGGCCACGCGATGATATTGCAAGTGTGCATTTAGAAGTCATCCATCTTTAAAGGCCCGTTTACACGATTTTTTCTGCGATAAGCACTGTGATTTTCGCTGCGGTTCTAGCTGCGATGCTGAATCACGCGTGTAAGCTACTGGCGATTGTAAGGCGATTTTCTAAATTTACGTCTCCGATGAATCACCGTTGTTTCGAACATGTTGGAATTTAGTGCGATTTTGCGGCGATTCGCACTCAAATCACCACTCATGTTTACAGGCGCCATTTTTGATTGCAGGTGAATCGCAGCTAGAATCGCAGAAAAAAAATCGCTCATGAAAACTGGCCTTTACAATCTTGGACCACTTCCCTCAGTTCTTCTTGGCATGCAAAATCAAATTCCCGTGAGAATGACATAACAAAAGGGGTGGCCAGGTCAGAAGACAAATAATAAAAGAATGTATCGAAAATATTTAAGCAAATTCTTCAAAATGGTATCCTGTGAGCAGAGGTTCTTTCCTACTCCGCTTCGTTTTCGGGAACTAAAATGTTTCCCGGCCATGACGCCATACGCAACCAAGACTAGAGGTGATTATATATTTTCACTTCTGACATTAATATAATATGGCACGGAAGACTCATGGTGGCATATTATGGTCCATACACACTAAGGGTTATGCTCCAAGGGCAGGCTCCTGGGTCATTTTGCACAACTAAGAAGAAAGCAAGCTGTGGAAGCATGCTGCATGGCGGAATCTTTGGTACACACGAAGGAGGAAAACGATCCTGGAACCTGCTCCAGGAGCGAAACCCTTTGTGTGTATAGGCCTTATTAGTTAAAAGATCAATGATATTTTCATTAAAAGGAAAAGAAATGCGGTCTGATGGGGGAAATATAGTAGCAACTCTCAAATTAACTCTGTCTACCGGCGACTCGCAACTGAAAATGCCAGCAACATTTTGTGACTCAGTGTCATGCATTACCCGCACTGACAACAGAAGCAGGTAGGCATGTAAGAAGGTTATAACAGAATCCTACTCACCATTGATAAAACCATTAGAATTTAGTTTCGTCTTGCACAGATAGATCAATGCTATTGTTACAACAACCAAAAGAAGGAAAATCTGAGGAAAAAATCCAGAGACTTATAAAAATTTTGTCAGTGTTAATACTGTTATGTAGTTCTAAAAAGTACTAAAGGAGAGAGTCTTTCCCTTGTGGATCTCATCACCGTGTCGCAATCGAAAAATCGAGCACCTGTTTTTCATACGAATGATAATGGTGTATATGATGTGTGAAGTTATCCGGCTTTTGATGTATTGTGATATAATTGTACATACAGCATATATTCTGTACACTTTAGATTACACAGAAAAGCAACCTTGCATTGAGGGCAATATGCTGTGTGGTGGTTCTCAGTGAAAATGGTCAGGATATGGAAGATATTGTAGACACACCCATCATGAGTATTGGCATTAATTGTAAGGCATACACGTACGAATTCGACAATTAAGAGGGGAAGAAAAAATGCTGAAAGAAAAACTCCGTGAAGCCATTCTTAAAAACTATATTCTAAACATTTAGAAAGCAAAGCAACCTCAAACTGGCAATAAAGATTCAATACCAAAGGGCATGGGTAAACAAATGACTGAATCATTTCAGCTATCCTTGTAGAGTGGTTTTAGTCTCACTGTTAAAGGTGACGTCACCTACGTAAATTATGTAAGTTATTCAATATTTTACGTGGGCTAACAAATTTGAATCTATGAGATCAGGGATAAACAATGATACAATCATGCATTATGGAACATGATATATCTGATCTTGCTGTGAGAATAAATAAAAAATCGATAACTGATCAAGATCGAAAGAAAGAGTCAAAAGTCACGACATCACTTGATAAAGACTCCGCGAAGGAGCCGAAAGCTCGTGTCTAGAGTTTCTTTCTTTCGATCTCGATCAGTTATCGATTCTTTAAATTAGTCGGGTGAAAGCTGACTCTAAGTTTACCTAAGGTATCATAAAAAAGCTCAGTCAAGTGCAATGTGCAATAACGACACATAATGAACTTCTCTCCACGAGGACCCCACGATGTTGAAGGAAGGAAGACATCGGACGTATAACATGGAAAACTTTCTAATCATCTCTACGCTCAAACATACAAACCCACACGCTGTTCGCGGTAGATCCACTCTAAAAGATAGTATGGTTAATGAGCGTACACTTCGAAACGGATCGTTCCGCGAACTCAAGCTAGCAAATCGAAATTAGCAAAGATCTCACTAGAATCAAACCAGGAAATCACACGTCTATTACACATACTATTTTTAGTTCATAGAACTGCTGGGCATAGCCAATGATCGACACTTACGTCAATGCGAGTCGCTGAAGCCCGACTTACGATCTTAGATCGTCTAGTTTAGTGATACAATATCGATCGACTGTCTCTTCACACAAGACCTTTATTTTGACGCGCATTTACTGTTTTAGGTGACGTCACCCAAATAGTTATCTAAATTAGATAAATTTGTGTAACTATTCAACAGTGTGACAAAATTCACTCTACCGTAGTTGGATATGCATGTGACACACGTAAACAACAGCCGTTTCAAGGTCTTCGACCACTAAAAAAAAAACTTGAAAAACCAAACTGTATTTTTTACTGGTACAGTACGTTTCTCTAAGGACAGCAGAGACGGTATAATCATTAAAAGCAAATGAATTCTTGTCAGAGGAAGTTGTAAACGCAGGTCTCTATAAAACCTTCAATCCAGTGAATGCATTGTGTTGAAAGGAGCTTGAATGGGTCTTCTTCAGTTGAATACATCACCTAGTCGATTGATCGCTAGTGCTTTTTGATTTACTGCTAATCATGGGTCCACATTTGATCAATATAATTGATAATCAAAGATTGATAAATATACAGTAAAGCAATATTTTAACATCACTTGAAATTACAGTTGCTGGCAATGTTACTTTTTAAAGTCTTACATGTTTCTTTTTCGCCATAGTCCCAGCGGTAGCTCCTCTTTTGCAAGGCCGCTTTAAGTGCGCCTACAGTCCAGATTCTTTTACAGACAAACCATACTAATTTAGAACTCTTTTTACCCTCTTTTTTCAGTCAGCAGACTGCGATTCATATAAGGTTAATGAGAGAATTAGAGAAACAATGGTTTTTAAAATGCTAAGAGAATGAGCAGGTGACAAGCAGGTGAAGGCGTGACTGTTTTTGGAAGTACTAGTAAACAAGCCTATATTGCATCTAAGCAATAATATTTCGGCCCGTATGGCCGTTGCTCATGAGAACAGAACACATGCGAGACTTTAGCAGTAGAAAAAGTACAAAGTAGTAGAAAAAGTAGAAAATAGAAAGTTGTCTGTGCGTAACCTGCTCGTTGAAGAAACAGTTTGTTCGGATGCAACGCAGGCTTGCGCAGTCTACCCGTGAACATGCAGTGGCGACGTTCTGTCGCGACATCAAACTTCAAAGTTCCTCCCGCCTGCTAAATTGTTATTCGACGAATATGATTCGATGTGAGGAAATATAGTGACAACTAATTAACGGGCACAGCAATAACATGTCGGTCTGACGGCAGAAATAAAAAGTCGGAAACCTTGCAGGTGACTGACGTGACTGGTATGCAGTGTGGTGTAGCTCCTTTCGAGAACATGAGAAAATGCCTAGAAATTAAGAACTAAAAAGAAATATCGACTCAAGAACCCGGGCGTATGGGGAAATAGACTGGAATTTCAAGATCTCTAACGCCCGACTAAGTGAACTAACACATATCTCTCCCAATCCGTGACTTGTGCTACCTGAAACATCATAAGGGACTGGTCATAAAGTACCGGGGGGGGGGGGGGGGGGGGGGCGGGAAAAAAAAAAACCCCTAAAGAAAAAAAATTACGGGCCCCCCCTTTTTTCCAGCCCAATTTAAAAG
>JAAAQI020136239.1:0-12748 GCA_011800005.2 Stichodactyla mertensii
ATTAATCATTGTAAAGCGCCTTTGATTATATCCACATAGAAAAGACGCTATATAAATCATAAATCATTATCATTACTAATGACATCAAAGAAGACCGCCTTATTATCCATTGTTTTCAATGAGTTCGGCTCACGTGAAGTTCGACGTTTGACCTGGGACTAAGGGTTTTGCTCCAGGGGCAGGCTCCCGAGTCATTTTGCACAACTAGTACACACGAGAGAACATGGTACGGGAGCTTGCTGCATGGTGTGGTCATGCTCGCTGATATTTAACCAGTTTAATATCGGGGAGCGTGACCCGGGTACAAATTTCTGCTCCCGCCACAACCTTTTTTCCAAGAAATCTGTGGTACACACGAAGGAGCAAAACGACCGCCCTGGGGTCAGTCTGCTCCCGGATCAAAATCCTTATGTGTACAGGCCTTAAAGTCGCGTGATCGTTTGGTTGTGGCTTTTTCTAGTTAGCTTTCTCGCACCCCAGCGGAGAAAACATTCTTGTTTGAAGTCATTGTTCAGATGGTTTAACGTCTAAACCGCCTGGAGATGTGTATTGTCAGATATTAAAGGTATCGTGCAGTTTTATAATCTCAAATCCACGATAGCATTTCCTTAGATTAGCGTGTAATTACTTCGGTACACAATGATCGGAACCTGTGATAACACTGGAACACGAAACGTCATTTTTGAATAAAAGCTTTCTTAATCTACCCGCTTAAGGTCACCACACATAGTTTTTTTTTTGGGGGGGGGGGGATTTCAAAGTTCGTATTAAAGTATTCGTTTCTTTATACAACTACCTGAAAAAATTATTAATTTTGATTGGCTTAGAGAAGTGGTGTTTTAGCTTAATTGAAATAACGACATGTGAAAATTGCACATGTTGGAATAAGAAAGCCAATCATTTACGCGTGAGTAAACCATAAAAAGATGACATTACATCTCAAACAACTTTATTCAGGTAGTTTTATAAACAACACTGACAACAACAACAAAACCATGGTTATGCGTGATGTTTGGCATAATTATTACTCGCGATATTTCAAAATTGTTTGTAACTTTCAATCGCCTACCGCTCGTAGAATTACGAACAATTGAAATACCACTCATAGTGCTTAGGGCAAATATCACTATAAACAGGCTATAAACCATGCTCTTTCCTATACTTTATTATTTTATAAAGTGTTGGTAAATGAACTTTTCTTCAATGCGAGATTTCAGTTGTGTTCAAACGACATTATTTTCGAAGAGTTAGCGCGTATTTTTTATGTTAATTTATCTGTCATCGCCTTGCAAAGTCAAGCTGCAAAAAAAGTGGTGTTGAGACTAAAAAAACATTTCAAACAAGTGGTATTCACTTGAACTCATTTTAAGTTTATAATTCTGAATTGTAATTGTTTGCAAGGAATGTCAAAATTCACACCAAGAAGATGTGGAATAAACTTTATTAAGTACACTGTAGCGCGGGAAACATTTCATAATAGATACATATGTATATAGCTAATTCACTAAACGTTGTCGTTGAAAAAAGCCTAAAGCCTTAAGCTTTGAGAGCGGAATCATGAAATTATTTTCACTGTGACATCAGTACAATAAAGAAACTCACTGTATGCTTACAAATTCTACAACTTGGACACATATTCCTTAATTTCTTAGATAGCCTACAGCGACGTTTGTTAGTAAACAAAAGATAGTTAGTGGAAGCCTTTAAGCCTGGTTCTCACTAGCGACGCAAGCATAAACGCAAGCAACATACGCAGACTCAGTACTGCAATTATCACCGAGGTGTGAGAAAAGACAAGCAGCGCCAATAAGCAGTACACTACTGAGTCTGCGTATGTTGCTTGCGCTTATGCTTGCGTCGCTAGTGAGAAACAGGCTTTAGCCTTTTTGGCTTTTTTCAGCGACAACGTTAATTGAAATAGCTATATCTTGTAAAGTTCGAGTCGTATGTAAGTAAAACTTTGTGCGTACGCTCCAAGAATCATGGAATCTTTCCAATGGTTTAATTAAGTTTTGGGGGTGTACAATTGCCCTCAAGCATCACCTTACATTGAACTAGCTAAGCCTAATGTAAATATGATCAACCGTCGCTGTCGAATACATCGACCGTAAGGCTAGCACGTCAAACACAAGACTAAAGTGATATCCAAAAGCTGTGTTGCCAACTCTCCTTCAAAAACATGAATAGAAGTCATCTGTTAACCTTGACTTGCACAAAGGTGATTCTCTGAGCACTAGGTGGTGTAGCATTGTCGTGGAGAGTCAACCCGTGAAAAAGTTCCACTGCATTCTCGTCTCCTCGTTTTCTCTTTTTTAAATTTAGATTGAGCTTTGATGATGGCTTAAAGTCACGAAGCAGGACCGTATCCAGGAATTTCTGATTGGTCCGGTTTTCAGAATTGTTTGGGGAGGGGAGGAGTTGTCTAACTTTTTTAAAAAATATCAGAATCAATTAAAAATATAAACGAACAAATTACTGAAAGTTGGTCCGGTTGAAACTGGACCAACCGTACCAGTCCATGAATATCATTCTGCTCTTTCATTCATTTATATTCCTTCCTTAACGTCCTTCCTTTTTCTCCGAATGTTATCTCAAGTTTGAAGGGGATTATTGTCAAGAAAAGCTACTTGGCCATGGAAATAAAGCTGGTGTCTATCCCTATTCCTCCCTTCCTTCCTTCCCTCCCTCCCTCCCTCCCTCCCTTCCTTCCTTCCTTCCTTCCTTCCTTCCTTCCTTCCTTCCTTCCTTCCCTTCCTTCCCTTCCTTCCCTTCCTTCCCTTCCTTCCCTTCCTTCCTTCCTTCCTTCCTTCCTTCCTTCAGTTTTCGTGTCAATTTTGGTGAGGATCTTTGCTTATTTAAATATCCTTTTGCATCAATCAATTCAGTCTTCGTTTATCAAGCTCCAGAGGATACCATCGCCGGAAAAAATCATCTCTGAAATAAATGGGGATATATTTAGGCGCAAGATTTTCACATAGTAACTCTTCATCACGCAAGCCCAATTGTAATTTATACATAGATTTTTGTGGAGGAAGGAAAAAAAGGTCTTCATATATATAACTGCCTCATATCGACGACTTGACATTCTAGCTTTCAATTGTTACTCGGTCGACTTCATCATTACATTTTGATGCACTCAGCGCACGTTTTCAAGATGCCGAAAACCATGTTCTGTTTGAGACGTCATGCCGGCGAATCACTGTCCGATTACTAGAGTAGAATAACGGACTTCCGCCTCGATTCACTGATGCTACCGTGGAAACAAAAGAAGCGGAAAATGAGGTAGAGATACTCAAGTGTGAGCTTGCTCGCCTCTCACGATTCCTGTACTCGGCATTTAGTAGAGTATCTTGTTAGTTATCTTCCTTGATTCCAGGGTTTTATCCGGGGCTCTCCAACATCCTAAATTTCGTTCCGATCTGTGAGTTAGCCGTGCCCTTCCTTAGATCAGCCCAGAGGTGTTTCAGAGCTATATAAAGTTAATGGCTTTTGGTCTAACTACATGCATGTTCGATGTATTGGTATTGGTCTAACTACATGCATGTTCGATGTATTGGTATTGGTCTACTTCCATGCATGTTTGATGTATTGGTATTGGTCTACTTCCATGCATGTCTGATGTATTTGTATTTCCGGGTCTAACTACATGCATATATAATGATGTATTTGAGGCTTATTACTGGGCTGCCTGTGGGAAACTAGTCGTGAAATTGGTTCATTTTCACTGTTTATTAGACGGTTACCAGCCTGAAACGTTTCCAGTTTTGTAGAGACTCATATGCCTGTGAATGTAATCCAATCCACTTTGTTAGTCCGGAAGTATGGGAAGGAAGGAGGGAAGGAACATGACTTTCATTTCATCTCATTAAACCTAAAGCACTTAGGATCCCTTAGGATCCCTTAGGATCACTTAAAGAAGAAGAAGGAGAAGAGGAAGAAGGAGAAGAGGAAGAAGGAGAAGGAGAAGAAGCAGAAGAAGGAGAAGGAGGAGATGATGATGATGATAATGGTAATGCATGGCATTGTTAACGTTTATTGGTAATCATATGCACAGAGAGTTTCTTGCGCATGCCTTGCCCACCAACCTAAATGAAGACAAGTGAGCCTTGTTATCCAGGAGCGCTTCCAAGGCCTTTAGTTAAACACTTGGACTATGTCAGACTTCATAATAAATATAATTCAACTGTTCTGCACGGGTGTTTCGTATAAGTGGTTCTGTTACTGAAGAAGCCCAAGACACGCGCCAAGGTGGATTTACCGTCAGTCTTGTGCCAACTTACCGAAGCTAAAAGTCCCATTGCGGACTTCAAAGACCCTTAAAATCGTAATTAATGACTAGATTTGGGGACCTCGTAACCACACGTGGTCACCTTCATCACTGATGTTATTTCAAATCCCTCGCAAACGATTCCGGTAGCTTTAGCATAGAATTTACTAAGCCTTGAATGTGTCTCGAAGATTCTTTGAGTTCGTAGAAGTTAGGAATTCTTTAAAACCAAGATAATCTGGCAACAATGAGTTGTTTTTCAGTGAGGTTTTATGAAAGAGCAGAGGTCAAGCGCAGCATTTAGAATAAAGGCACAAGCAGCGTCTGATATCCAAAAAGATTTTCATGCAAAATGCATTGGAAACCCTTCAAACTGTGGAAAGTCATGGGTTAGATGTCAGTGGTAGTCGTCAAACGTTTGTGCAAATTCAGATTACTTAAAAGTTCTTTAATGCTTTCTTTATTAATTAACTATGTTCCATGGAAACCATTGGAAACAAAATGATGCCGGACTGTCTCCTAGTAGATAGGAGTCAACACTCCCAAAGACAGAAACTCCTGCCTTTGAAGATCTTGGAGATTGAAAAATGTTTATAAGTCAACAATATCGTTCAACTTGGTGAATTGGAATTTGTTGAAATTCTTTGTCAAAAGTTTAGTATTGTTTAGTGTTCTTATCTGCAATCTCTGGTAATTGTATTGATATTGAAAGGATTTTGTAGCTGGCGCCTTTCTTCTTTATCTTGACAGGAATTTAACTTACGTGTTTATTTGTGTGTGTATATATATCATATATGTGTGTGGTGCGTGTGCTAAACGGGCACGAGCCGTGTGCTAACTCACTTTGACCTTGGTTTGTCGAACGTATTTACACAAAGAGTACACACGACCCACGGTCCTTCTTATTACCATAAACTTCAGCTATGAATTCCATCGCAAAACGCCTTTTGTTGGTTTTAATTCTACGCTTGAAGTTGTTATTTGAGCTAGTCAAGTTGTACTTTGACGTTAGTGTAGCTAATTGATTTGAAGACCGTCTTTCGTATTTTGTTTTTTATTAGTCGAGTCAAGTGTGCAGGCACGCGCTAAGATATTCATTCTCTAAACAATTGCTCACGCCCTAGCTTACATGCTATCAATCAATTTCCTTTTTCAAAGTGATAAATGACTTTGCTTTTATTTTGAAAGAAAAACTGCTAACTATCTTTATCAACTCAATAATGACAGTGGAATCGTTGTAGATGTAGGTCACAAATCGAGTCAGCCAAGGTTCGTTTTTCTCCTGCTCTTGTTTCGGTTCAAAAACTTTGGTATTTGGTCGTTAAGACTTCAATTCTTTCAGTGTTGGCTGTTCATTTTGACAATCCACACACAGGAATGTGAAGCCCACATTGACATCTTGCCAAAACAATTCTTTTTTCCCCAAGACTAAGATATGAATTTCGAAGTGAAGTTCCCATACTTTCGAGAGAATGTTAGGCAAGGTCTAGTTGGAGTAGAGTTTTTAGTGTCGAATTCGCAAGTTTTAAATGCGTTAATTCGTTAAAAAGGGCAAGCATTAAGGGCATTTGCATGATAATAATCAGTAGAAAGCACACTGAATTCTAGATCTAATTGTTACCTATTAATGTACATATGCTAACTTAGCTACTTGCATTTGCTTGTCTCGCTACAAAAACTCAAACAGTTTCCTTAGCAAACTCAGGTCCACGAGATTTTAATGGAAAACCTTATTAAATGATTATTAATTGCATTTGATAATCATTTTCTCTTGAAAACAAGTTAAGTCGCATTCTGAAAAGAAGTTAATAGGAAGGGCAAACGCACACAGAATCTTTGCGTTTGAAGTTTTTCCTCTACATTGAAAACTCTAGTCTTTGAGTAAGTGTTGTGCCGTGCGGATGAAGTTGCTTGCAAGGAAACTTAATGTTGACTCTTCTCGAAGGCTTACTGCGGTCAGTGCTAGTGCTTTATCTCATTGTTCTTCAGCGCTTATTACAATTCTGGCCACGCGAATGCCACGCAAAAAGCTCGCTACACAAATGACTCCTTTGACATCGAGATTAGTCCATACAAATAAGTCGGTCGCTTTTATGCCACTTAAGCAGCCCTAGAATCCATTGTGCTGCCGTCTCGCTCGCCCCTCCTCTGAAAGCTTGAGCAGTGGACCGTGAAATCCCAAAGGAAGCACTAACATCTTTTTATATACTCCACGCGTCTCGGTGTGCTTAGTTGGGCGACGCTCGATCGAGAGATTAGATGCGGTGCCCTTGGTTCGTAAAGCGCGAGGTAAGCTCGACGCACCTTCGACACAGATAGGAAGCGTCCACCTCAGATATACAGGGGACTTTTTTTTCCAAAATGGAAATCGCTTTGGAAGAGAACTTTCCGTTGCCAAACCTCGATGACATAGATTTGTCTGAGCTAAGCTGTGATGAAACACCTTCACCTACTTCAAGTTCCGAGTACTCGCCCTTGAGCTCGCCGACTTCTTTGGATATTCCACTGGACTCGCCATTATCTACAGCGTCTAATGCTTCTTCGCATTCAACCAGCGAGTCTACGGGTTCACCGCCAGCAGAAAAGCGCTCCCCATGTTCTAATAAAAAGAACAGCAAACACCGCGCCAAGTGCAATGAACCCCAGTGCATTAAAAAGGAGCATGTTTCAATATTACGTCGAAACGAGCGAGAAAGAAACCGAGTCAAGCTCGTCAGCGATGGATTCGCGACCTTGAGAAAACACGTTCCAACTACGCCATTGAACAAAAAGCTCTCGAAAGTCGATACACTTCGTACTGCTATTGAATACATCAGATATCTCCAGAAGGTGTTGAACGACAGCAATAGAATTGAGCGAGAGAGAAGACTTATGCGACAAGTCGGTTGGTTCCAAGAAACCTACAAACTACAGGTAAGACTCTAAACTCTAACTTCCAAGAATTCAGGTTTAGAGCTGAAGCGTTAGACGCGTATTTAAACATGAGTCAGTCTTAAGAGGAACAAACATGTTTTTTCATGACCAATGCTAGAATGTTTGTGTCCAACGACTGTCAATGCGGAAAACGCGCGACATTAATTGATTTATCGAAGTCAATGCGGTTTAATCAGTTTTCTATCATTGGCTGTACCATAGCTATAAGCTTTCATTAACATAAATTACTCTGATTATCATGTTACGATGTCAAAAACCCTTTGAAAACACAGATTTCTGTTTGCATGAAGGTTAGTTAGTAGCTGTAATTGATACTTAAGAACTTTGGAAGACTTCAATCAGGTTTGCTTATGAATAATTAACTTTCCGTTGGGTAGAACGGAACAGTTTTCTTCACCGTGCTCGTCCCAACTTATGCCACGTGCCCAGATTTGGTTTAAATACGGATTTATAGATTTATTTATATAGAAACCGAGTTCCAAACTTCTTTCGTTTTTTCCCTGATTATATTTGATTTTTCCATTGTGTGATGCTCTTCAACCGGAACTTTAATAGAAAGACGGTATGCAAATAAATCTGCTTGCTTCAAGTTCACTCGTTGTCTAACTGGGGTCAGAATATACGAGCAGGCCACACCTAGTTTGTTTAGGATATTGCACAACTCCAACTCTAAAACCATCGATTAAACTCTCTTGTCTTAGCAAACTACCAGCCATTTTCACGTTCTGTTTACATAGCTGAATGTATTGACCACTTTGAAGCTATTCTCGACTTTATATGACTCATAAGTTCATCAGTCTATTAAAACTTTCTTCACTTCTTTGAGGAAGACGCGCAAGAGAATCCAAAGAGTTTAGACATTTCAAATGACAGCAGTGGAACTTCCTAGTCAATATACAATCCTTAATGACTCAGAGTTAGAAAGATTTTACTAGTTTTTCCGAGAGCTTTTTGTGATACTTTTTCCCGAGTTGTCTCACGCCCGTTTTTTTGGCGCTTTTACCTGACGCTTCCTTTTTGGTCAAGTGATTTTGAACCTTGATTTCGTGATTTTCCTTGATCAGTGAAGTGAAGACCCTGTTTTTCGAGTATGTAAATTCAAACGACACTTCTACTGTAACGAATGTATGCATGCATCATTTGAAACATCACACCTAACGGGCTCAGCCCCGTCCTCTCAAAAAAACCTCACTTAACCAGCAAAAAAAACCATCTTTGTACGAGTTCGTAAGTGTATATATGAATTTTTAACACAATTTTGGTTTCCTTTTCAAACAGGCACAAAGCGGAATGACACTTCTTCAACAGAACCAGATAAACTCGTTACTGATGGAGCTCCCAGAAATTGCTCCTTACCCAAGTACCGTCCAAGTTAGGACAAATCCAGTGGGATTCAACGATTATTACGGCCCAATGGGCCTAAACCAGTAGTTATGAAAATAACAGTCCAGAAATAACCTTCATTGCCATGGAATGGAAAATGTAGCTGTTAAATATGGCGCTGACAAACCACTTCAATTTGGTGCATCTTGCACTTTACCAAGACTTTCGAAAGAAAATTCATTAATAAATTAGTAACATAGATTAATAATATCGATAATCGTAGACAAATATAAACCCTAAGTAGCAAATAATAAGTTTAATAAGTTTAATAATAAGTTTAGTTAAATTTTGCACGTTTATGGTAATATTTTTTAACAAAGATTTCTTTGTAAGTTTTTGTACACCATCGATAGGAAAGAGTCTCATTTTTTCACGATTTCTTGAACTTCTCACGTTTTATTTAGTTTTTATAACAAGATTATTATAGTAATTCACTTGCACATTATTTAGACAAATAATTTACAAAATATGTCCGTTAATGGACAGTTTCCACATCAATTTGAACAAAATTGGTTTTAAGTTAAAGCCGAGAAAGCACATTTAATTTTAGTCGAAAACCAAAACTTTTGTGAAGTGCTAAAAATTATTTCAACTTTAAAGTTGACAGTTAGAGGAGTTTATATTACATAAAGTACACAATGCACATTAGGTTTTAGTAGTTTTATATTTTCTTTTTAGTCTATCCTCGATAAGTTTTTTTAAGATGTGCAGATTCGTCTACGTCTGCAGCCACATTTATATTAACCGTTTTTGAGTCTTTTCTATGACTTAAGTTCTAACAACATTTTGGGGGTTACAGTTTAAGTTTTATAATTAAGTTCTGTAATTGCATTTAAACACATTTTGCACCATCATTTAATCTTTTTCTAGTTTTTCATAAAAAAAAAAAAAACGAACCGATTTCATTGTGAAATATTCTTAAGAGTTTTGATCAGATCAAAAAATGAAGTTTCATAACAGTATGTCAATATATTCTTTGAATAGATCAGTCATTTTCACTGAAAAGAGTTGCCAATGTACGCCATTTTGGGGGTGTTAAGTAGTTTAACTATTAAGAAGTTCCAATAATTCACATTCACTTAAGTTCGTTAATTTCCATCTTGTAATAATTGTCAAGCTTTTACTTTTATCAGCATTCCACGCTCACTTAATTTAGTTAGTTATCAACTTGTAAAAATTTCAAGTTGTTACCTGATCAAAAATGGTTTGAATTCTTTTGTGATTTGAGTGCTTTTTGAACCATAGCAAGGAAGTCGATTTCCACCAAGTTGGGATGTTGCCAACTGTCAAGAAAATAAATTTCCCCAGTTTTACAAGATTTCTTTCATTAAAAACAAATGTTTTTTAATATAAGATATAATTAGAATAAGTATTTGATACTACATATTACATAGCATAAAATGGGCGCGTTGATTCTAGTAGCTAATTGTAATATCAATAGAAAACACTTTATCCACTAGTCTGCAGAGAGCGTACAGGCTGTCTTTATGTTAAGTAGGCTGAGCGTAAGACACATGACCCGTCTGAAAATTAGGCTAATGTTAAGCCAAGCATATAGATTGATAACGTACTCAAATAAACAACTTATATTTGTACATACGGTACCAAACGTTAAAGCAATGAATAAAGTACGATTATATATTTTTTCAGAATGAAGACAAGTGTTTGATTGGGTTTGTAAAATAGGATTTATGGATGACTATGGAATTTAAAGTGAAAAAAAAATATGAAGGATGTACCAAAAAAGAAAACATTTTGTGTAAAAAAAAAGAAATCAGCGCTTTGCAAATTTTTGTTTTTAATGCCTACAGCTAAAGATGTTCTTACAAATTAAAATGTTCAAAAAATTCTTACTAATCGTTTCCATGGTACTTTCTCGCACAACATGTATGACCACGGAGTCAGTCAGTCTTGTGATTTCACAATAAAACTCGGGTTTGAATACAGTATTGTGCATTCTTTCAGACTACCACTGGTTCTAATGCCTGTATCCTAGGGGACATAGTGTTTGAACTCGACAGAGTAGCGTTTATAGTTGTTGTTTTTGTTGGACGAACAGCAAGCTATCCACGTGACACAACCTCTTTTATTGGAGCGTCGGCTGGAAAGACTGGCAAACGTCCAAACTCCTGCTCTTTGGTCTTAGCACGATAAGAGGTTTTGATTGATATAGGTTTAATTATCCTTCTGTTGGATCCATTCGCGTTTTGAATTAAACTTCAATAACCTATAACAGCGGTAGAACTAAATTTGAATCGAGTGGAGTGGTATGCGCGTAACAGCTGAATGTACAAAACAGCCTTTAAGTGTACATTATTTCGTACATTAGAGCGCATACCATACTATCCGTGAAAAATTGTGTAAGAAATTGCACAAATTCGCACAAATTAGTAAGTTAGTAAAGAGTTCTATACAAAACTTTGCTTTAATTTGTACAATTTTGTTGGTTATTTTTTTTCACAGATATATGGTACGCACTGTTAAGGTTAATTCAATGTACTTTGACCTAATCACCAAAGCGATTCATAATCATTAAGCCATTCTTCAAGACTAATGTCAGCAAAACTACTGTACAAACACTGTATTAGCTTTTTTACGATTATACCCGAATGAAAGCACATGTCAGTTTTAGATAAAGCACGATTTTTTTCGCAACAAATAGCGTTGGAATTGAAAGCCTAAAACTTCGATTTTACTTTGGTAAGTAAAGTTTGCATTGATTTAAGATCTTAATGTACGGTTGATAATTTAATTCCTCAGGTGACATGGTGCAAGTTCAATGTCATTTATGAAGCTCATAGCATACTTGTTAGCTTATTTGTGCAGCGATATATCAGGTGCATTGTGGGTCAAGAGTTGTTTAGTTGTGTGGTTAGTGCTTTAATACGACAATAAACTTATGTGTTGGAAACGAATTCGTTACCATCACTGTAGCTGTACCGTACTTTACCGTAGCTGTAGCTGAGCGTTGTGATTGGATGATTCACATAAAAACAATGGGAAGCCATTTCAGTGTTACCTGTTGAAAGTCAGTACCTTACATTTCCCACTCATACGATAACCATTCTTATGGGAAGCCATTTCAGTGTTTCTGCATACCGTACCGTGTACGTGCTGTAAGTCAGTACCGTACGTTTCCCACTCATACGATAACCATTCTTATGGGAAGCCATTTCAGTGTTACTGCATACCGTACCATGTACGTGTTGTAAGTCAGTGAACAATGAACATCAAAATCTTTTAATTACTTCTTTTGTTTGTGTAGTCATACGAGCAAGGGGCCGCGTGCGAAGCTAACACCACAATTAGAAAACACAATTTTTAGGCTTTAAGGGTTTAATTCCAAAGCACGTTAAGCAGTCTGAGAACATTTTCATGATAAATTGGCTGTCAGACATCCACGTGGGTGATCTGATCCATATCCTACACGTGTTGTTTGTTTGTTTGTTTTTGTTGCCTTCGTAACAGAGATAAACGAGCTCGCTTTGCAATCCAAACCTGCCACTTAAGAATATTCCAGCAAAAATAATAACTTATAAATAACTTAACAGTAAATCTTCCGTTACAGTAATCCTAATATCGGAGCGCATTAAACAATGGTCTTTCTGTAAATCACATCGGTCGAGCTTCAGGCGAAAACAAGTAATATAATGTACAATCTATGTGGAGGTTAAAAACTTCATTCAAAGAAGAGCAACTCATTTTTCGCATAGTTTAATGTTACGCTAAAAAGTGGTAGTGAAAAGTAGAAGAAAAGTGAATCAATGAAAGAGATTTCGTGCTTGGTATAGATTGAGTCGTATTTTCAGTGGCAAAAACTTTTCGCTTGGTAAAGAAAATAATATTTCGCTTAGTACTCTCTACATTCTGTGCTTTTCAATGATGTTACTTTAATTGGGCTTGCTCACTTAAGTACAGTACAAGCTTTCAACGTCTTGTGATCAGTTACGTATTGTTTTGTACAAGTGGTTTTGTTACAAGGGGATCAAGTTGATTATGTGATAAAAACCTGGTTGAAAAGACGTATTCACTTTACAAAATCAAAGACTGCGATGGCGTTGAAAGCTGCGCTCAATAGGCCCATTGCAGCACGTCGGAATGCAGCTGAATTTGGAGGGCAAGACAAAAGAATCTCAACTCCAGAGAACCAGAAGCCTATTGTCT
>JAAAQI020136261.1:0-12747 GCA_011800005.2 Stichodactyla mertensii
AAGAAAGAAAGAAAGAAAGAAAGAAAGAAAGAAAGAAAGAAAGAAAGAAAGAAAGAAAGAAAGAAAGAAAGAAAGGGGCCATAATAAACACCATGACTAAACTCATAACAGAACAAATGTAGCTAAACAATAAATAATCTAATTGTAACATAGAAACTTCTTATCAAACAGATTTAACATACTTACATCAGTGGCATGTAATGCTGCCTGTTCTGACCACCATATTTCAAAATCTTTCTGCATTTGAACCTTTGCTTTTTGCAGTAAGTGTTGTAAGTGCTCGATTTCTGTCTTCATCGAGCGAAGACTGGTAAAATTTGCCTTGTACCTTTAACAAAATTGATTACAGGCGTTTCACAGTTTACTTTGAGGAGAAAAACAAAAATTCGACCACCCTACCAACCCAATCCCGTCTAAGACAACCACGCATGCAAAACCACCAACCAGTCCGGCAACTCCGGCTAAGGACTCACCAACATTTTATGTAGTACCTAATTTATCTATAACAAAATTCTCGAAAACCACTAAATTTCTATTTACCTTGCTTTTTCTTCTTCCATTGCTTGCCTAAGTTTGCCTTCTTCTGGGTCAACGATGTGTTCACTTTCAGCGCCATCGAGAAGGCCTGCGTTATGAAGTCAATGTATGAAAGGTTAAATTTAAATCTACTTCGCCTCGTTTCCATGTTAAAACAAGTATTTAGCATAAATCTTGAGCACAGGTATTGATATTATATGGCCACAGGAAGATAAGAATTTTATTTTATATTGTAGGAATGAGATTACGAGCGGGAGCACCAGTGAGATTTTTCGAAAACGGTAGAATATAAAATTCGCCTTTCCAAAATTCAAAAAAAACTGGGCATGAACTCTATCTCGTCCCTAAAATCACTGAATCCCAGAATCCAATGCAAGATGGCGGCATTTTTTGATCCCGTCCCCAATTCAGCCCAACAATCCCGTGCGGTACGAGACCGCTTTCAGTCCTCCGTTGAGTTTCGGAAAAGGCGAATTCAACTAAAACTACGTGATATTCTTTTGAAATCTATGAATACAAAAGAGATGACATCATACTACAGGCATCATTTAGTATACAAAAAACACCTCGGCGGGAGTAAGTGCTTAGTATGATTTTATTTAATTCACATCCAATCCCCAGAATTTCGTTTAATTAAAATAAATGCCAGTACATATAAATGAGGGAGAAATATTTTAAAGATACTTGCATGCGAAAAACGCTATTTGCTTTTTGTCAGAGCAAGCGATGGTGAATGATAAGCCTGCATAACAGCGCAGTTTGGGACTGAGGGTGAGACCAGGCACTCCAACCCACTCCCCCTTTCCTCTCTCCGCCCCAGTCTCTGAGCTTTTGTCCTCTAAAACATAACTATGTACCTTGCATTGACTGCCTTAACCGGTGCTGTTCAATCTGTGTTTTCAACCTATCTAAACAAGTGTAAAAAGTGTTACTAAATATATAAAGGATAGTATCAAATACCCAGGACATGTACATCCCATACTTATTTTCAGTCTTGAGGCGTTGACTTGTTCACCGCAGGCCTTTGCATCGGCATATCTTTAATCAATCAATCAATCAACAAATCATTTCCGAGTCCCACTACGGATTAGAAGATCAATATAGGTCATAACAAGAGTGCAAAACCATGTACATAAAGAAACGGTAAATATAGTCTTGGTTAGTACTATTGAAATAATGAAGTCATGGTTCGTACAGATTCTTTGGTGAAAACTTCCAAAACTTTTCCAAAACTTTTTCAAAGCCTATTGACTTAAATCTCCAAAACTGCTGACCAAAAGTGCCAGCGGGCATTGATTTGTAGCAGGGCAAAACAAACAAACAAAAAAACATCGGCGTTTTTAATTAATACAACGAAAACAGTTCTTTGCAAGGTAGGAGCTCGGCAACCGACAAAAAATTCATAACTTTTCCATAGCCCAGTGGTCGAAAAAGGAATTTTCCAAAACTTTCCAGGTCCTAGAAAAATGCATTATCAATTTCCAAAACTTTTCAAGACTTTCCAAAACCCGTACGAACCATGTGAAGTTCCAGAGTGTTCCAGGGCATAAATATCAAGTTTCCGGGAGCCAGATATTGCCCATTTTGGTGTAAAAAAGACAACCTGCATTACTTTATCGCACTCGATGGTCCCTATTCCAGGGACAAACATAGAAACAGAAGATTCCATGAATTTTCAGGAATTTCAGGAGTAACTTCCCATAGCTTTTCCGGGAAGTGAATTACCCTTCATTTGTTGTTGTAATTTTATTAATTTTTATTTATTTGTGGTACTAAAGAGAGTAAGTACCCTGATATATACACTAGTACGCGCACCCAAGGCGGTCTGAGGGTCCATCTAAATAAATCGCTTTATAAAGAGCGTTCAAATCGAGTTAGCAAAACTGCGCACGAAGCTTCCGCCTCTCCGGCCGCCCCTTCAATTTCAAACGCTAATTTGATATATTTTATCTTTCTCATCAGCTCTACGGTCTACCGTTACGAAGGACTTCGCTAAAGGTGATTGCATGTGAGAAAACGTTGTAAGCAAAGTAACCGAGTACACCAGCCTTTAAAACCAGCGCAGTATTTTGGTTAGTACATGAAAATGACGTTTAAAAACAACAACAACAACAAAAACATTCGAACATTCGGAACAGTAATAATCTAACCTTTGTTTAAGATTTTGCTTGTGTTCCTCCACCGCGTCATTGTGGGGATAATCTCGCTTAAATACCTCAAAAGCTTCTTTTCGTCCAACAGACATTTCCTCTAAGTAAATAAAACGTAAAAAGCAGCCGATCTTACATTTTGTTTCTGGTGACATGGGTGTACCGGTAAGTCACTGTGGGCTTAAGAGAGGGAGGACGGGGATAGATAAAAGTATCCGTTGGGGAACTTACGATAGTCTGCGTAAGAGGGGAAGGGAAGGGGAAGCGGATATACACAAGTTTCGGTTTATAACTCACTTCCTTCCTTATAAAAAACTTACGCAGCTTTCTGTTATAAGCTGAAGATTCTTTCTCGGAGGAACTAAATTCTTGTCGATCCTGGAGGAATGAAACAATAAATTATAAATGGCAAAATTACTAGATAAATGTTCTATTGCTAACATCGATTATTGCTCTTCGTTATGTACGTTTGACGTGACTAAGACAAAATACTAAATACCACATTACTGGAATTTAGACCTTTTTATGCATTTTTACGACAAACAACTTCTCAAGGGATCTAGATTGATGGAGGTGTTTTCGTTTCGGTTTATCATTGCGGTCTTTTCCTTTATTAGATTGAACCTGTCCAAAAATTCTTAAGCTACTTATGACATCATCATGCAAGAGCCTTAGCCGTATATATCCGTAAAAGGTCACAGCACGCAGCACCGCCCGTGACTGCACAGAATTGACGTCAGCTGTTTCTTTTCATAAAGAAGAAGAAACCATTTCCTTTAATTATCTCTGCTCGTTCTCAGTCTACCACCCAGCCTTACGGAGAGGAACTGAGAAAAATAACCTCTGCCCGTTGGATAACTTTTAGTTACTGTACGATCAATAATTCTTACCTGTACTGTGGAGTCCACTGAATAGCTTTTTTGGACTCTGTTTTCTTTACGAAGACTGTAACGATCTCGCTCTGATTCCAGAGGAATTGATGGCTGACTAGGACTTCGTTGTGGCTCGTGATTCGATAGTGATTCATGTACAGATGACGCACTGTTAACTCCTGTTCGGTTTTTCTCTTTCTTTAACATGCTGACAAGAATATCTTTACAGACGTGAAGATAAAATTACTTAGATTCGATGTAAAGCTGAGCGTTACTAGAGTCCGATAAGGTTCCGGTCATTTTTTACAGGGATTGTGTGTGTGTGTGTGTGTGTGGCGGGGGGGGTTCAGGTGCAGAATTAGGTACGTGCCATGTTTCATTTTTCCTGATCCCCCTTTTCATCATGCGAATATTTTTTTCCAGAGTCATGTTCGCTGTCTATATCGGTGCATAAATATAGTTGACCCACCCCATATTTGCACCACCCACCCTTCCACCTCCTAAAAATGTGACCGATCCCTAAATTTAGAATGCTACTGGGTTACGGCGCTGTAGTATTTTGAGCGTCCCTAAGGTTAGAATGCTACTGGGTTATGGTGCTGAAGTATTTTGAGCGTCCCTAAGGTTAGAATGCTACTGGGTTATGGTGCTGTAGTATTTTGAGCGTCCCTAAGGTTAGAATGCTACTGGGTTATGGCGCTGTAGTATTTTGAGCGTCTCTAAGGTTAGAATGCTACTGGGTTATGGTGCGGTAGTATGTCGAGCGTTGCAAGCTGAACGGCTGAGCGTGCGCAAAAAAAAAGCTTTCTTCGTCGCGATGAGTAGATGGCATGTGCGTAAAGGATGCACTTTGCATTAACATTGAAATAGCTTCCCGTTGTTTTAATGTGCCATTGTTTCAATTATCACAGCGCGTAGGTATGGCTACGGTATACACAACCGTTTCCTCTACTCACACAAAATCCGCTCAAGCAAAAATCTCCATACAAATCTACGAACACCACACGAACACGTACAAAGTCAATTAAAAGTTTTGAGAGCAAGAAAGAAGAATTTCATTCCCATTCCAAGATAAAGTCTTTTAACATATACGGTTGAAAGGATACTTATTTCGTTATCTCGCTGTTTTATAAGTTCTTTAAGCTTGTTAACCTCCGTTTGATGACTGAGATAACTACTATCTGAAGAGCCACCATTCTCCCTGAAAATAAGGAAGGTTTCCATCAACGGACACCAGTCCAGCAGCACTATACAACTTTTTCGAGCATCCCAACATACCTTTCTGAAGGTGATAACGCCTTTGATTTATCAAGAACATGACCCTATAACAAAACAATAATGAAAGACCAAAATAAACAGATAAGAAAAAAAAATGGACACAGAGAAAAAGGGAAATTGAATTGAAAAATCGGAATCTTGTGCAGAATTTATTATAAAGCTGAGTAGATATCCTGAAGGCAAGACAGGAGGTGGGTGATCTTTAAAGAGGTCGTTTTATGGAAATTTAGAAAATGAAAATGAAGTGGATCCTGAACTGGGAGGGAGAAAAAAGTGTCGTTGTTAAGTTGTTGAATCCGCACAAACACAACAATTTTCTATCAGTTGAGACAATCAGATCTGCTGACATCACAAAAGACGCCATTTTACTACCACTTTTAGTTGTTGCATTGTTTGTCATTGACCCTATCTCTTTTGGCAACGACAATTTTTTTTTCGGTATGAGAGATGTATTGCTATCCCAAGAGGGGATTTGATGATGCATACCTTAAGTAGCATGAAGCACATATTTATTTTTCTCATGTCTGCTCCAACGCTAAGCACACAATCAGGATCTGTATCTTGAATGAAGCTTAACACGATTCTCTTGAGTCTGCAGACAACATGGAAACAGTATTTAAACCTTTTCTCATTCATTAACATTTGATGATTTATCACGGTGCTGGCCTGTCTCATCCTTTGGTCTTAAGAAAATATTTTTAATGATATTAGGGGCTATCCTGCTTGCAGAGGTCTTTTTTTCAAATTCCTTTTTGAGTCCAGCCTGACGCTCAGCCCTACGGAGGGTGAGAACAATGACCTCAGCTTGCAGGGTAATAAATGCCAGTTCTGGCTTCACAAAAGTTAAGTTAATGTGGTGCAAACCTTTCAATTTCATCTTCTGTTAAATCATCTGTATACTGCTGCCCAGTTGACAAGGCAAGCTCTGTCTTGAGTTGCTGAACTTCTCTTTTTAATTGAGCAATCATCTGAAATGTCCAGAATCATATCTTGGTAATTCCTCACACTATATCATTGTTTTGTTAGTACATCCACCATCATGATAATGCCCTTACTATTTGACAATCTTACCAGTTTAGGGTCAATTTCTTCATTTAGAAGGACGTCATTCTTAATCATGGCTACTCTCTGGGCAAACCGACAGGTAGAAATGGACTCCTGAAAAGACACGAAAATGTGCAGTCAGAATACACCATTGATAACATCACCAGCACCACCACCACCAACAGTGATGGCAACAGCAATGGCAGCATCAATAAGAGTGACAAAGCCTGTGCCTGCTCTAAGTTTGTGTACCTTACCTCCATGTAACAGATAACTAAAATTAAATAAACCTACATATATGTTTAAAGAGGTTAAAAAAGCTAATAAATGTATAGTAATACTGACATCTAAATTCTTTTTGTCCACAGCACAAGTAGCAATCATCGTTGTCATACAATTGCCTCCAAGACTGCAACAAATAGAGTTACATTAGCTACTTGACATCGTTATGTACTATATACATATCTGTTAAAAAAAATGCTAAAGAAAACCATGGACAGATTTGATGGTTCAGTGGTTTATGGACTGATTATATTGTTAAAAAAGTTTTTTGTGTTCACAGCATGTTGTGTATTTCTTTTTCTATTTTTAATCCTACAAGCCCCATTTTTTTTGGAAAAAGTAATATACTTATGAGTTTCTCAATATGCTACAGGGAGGGAAGATTTGTCACTGTAAAAAAGGGCTGGATGGCTTGCTTGTACGTAATGATATCCACAAGAGCATAAAAAAAGGACCTTTGAAATTCTTACATTATATATCTAAATCAGTTATAGCACAAGCATGTGCCCTGAGTCTTTCATACATAGTGAACCTCATTTAATACAACAGACATACAAACTATTTTAAGGTAGAAGTAAGACTACTAATGTCATTGGCTAACCATTAATACCTGTCTCTAAGCACTGATGTCAACATGGAATTACGATATGGAATGTGACTTCTTGACTTTTCAGACAAAGCAACAATGACCTTGGAAAGAAAAAAGGTACATCGTGCAATTGCATTTCATTTGCTTGACATAAAACTAGAATTCTGAGGACCAATATATATCATTCTTTAAGTCTTATAAGGCTGGGTTTATCATTTCAAAATTGGAAATCTTCTATCTGCCTTTGCATGACAGATTTATATCTAATAGATTTTATCCCAGGATTCATTTTCTTTTCAACTTGTTTTGTAGCAAAAATGACTAGAATGTGTAAAAATACCTGTTCAAGGTAATGCAAGGATAAATTAATGTATTTTGCTTCTGTTAAAAGTGCTCCACCTACACCAGTCTTCCCTACTCTTTCTGATCTGATAATCAAAGAGACAAAGGGTTTATCAAATACTCTTCCCAAATTCCCAAATGACTACAAAACAGCAGTTTCAAGTTGAGAGTGAAGCAGACAAATGCATTAAATGTTAGTGTAAATTTTTCTAAAAACTTAAATCTAATAAAGTTTGTATGCATTGTTTATGATTTTTCAAGGAGGAATAATTCTGCCATTTTGTTGCTATTTTTAGAAACAAAATAGTGCATGTTTCAGTGTTCAAAAAATTGTATCTTGGGAAGATGGCATACATACTTCATTTGTATTTCAGTTTTGAGCTTTGCTCATTAAGGTCTTTCAGACCAATAGCTGTTATTACAGCTGAGCCTGCAATGAGATAATCTTTTGTTTTAAGAATCATTCACTTGAGGTTATATATCAGGTCAATGCAATGCATAATGGCTCATTTGCATCTCATCTGCATGCATCCATAATAACAGCTATTGGTCAAAAATGTTAATTTAAATTTGCAATATGTATGAAATGTAATTTTCCTGCCAAAATCAAAGAAATCCAAAAATCATAAAAAAAACATACAATTTCTTAGCTTCACAAGTTTTAATCATTGGCCAACTTTCATAAGCTTTGGTTTAAAATAAGAATAAGAAAAGTTTTCTAGCCATCACCAATTTAGTGTCTTTTGTGTCCAGCATGAAACCTCAAAACATGGGAGAGATTGCTCTCACCACTACAGTACAACTGTGCTTCCCAAACCTACCCTGCAAGGTCTACTAAATGGAGTTTGGCTTTCTTTATTGTTGCTTCGGCTGGCTCTCTTGATGCAATGTGGATTGTAAAAACACAATGTGATCGTGTTGATGCCTGATTCATTGGAGTCTACAAAAAGTATTGGTAAAAGAAGTACATGGTTAGGGGATTTTGAATACAGTGTGATTATTAAAATTATATTGGATATGATTATAGTTATTAATGATGAAATAATATCTAAAATCTAGCTCTATTTTTTTTTTAAATACTGAATCATCAGCAACAAGATCAGCTTTGTATGCTAAAATTGAAGTGTACTGAGTCACATGCAATAATATGGTATGTACTGACTCTATTCACTGTGGGGCCAAATTAAGGACGTTCATGGGCAAAAGATCCTCTAGACAGATTTTTTAAAATTTTGCATGATGAAACAAAAACATATAAGAAGTAAAACAAGCAAATAAAAAATAGGGGTCACCAAATTCCTTTAGCCACCACAGTGCATGGAAGCTTACCCTTTTTGCAGTAAAAATGCACGAATAACGCAAACATGGAAATTTGTCAAGAAGCCATATTTTGATGAAAAGCAAATTCTATGCCCCCACACTTTACAGAAGTCTAGCAAAAGATACAATAATTGCTTGTTAAGTTAAAGTCCTACCCATGCCAAGTGATGTATAGGGCGGCGCCTATCTCCGTTTCCATAGCCCTAGGCCACATGGCTACATAGATAGTGAAAGCCACAGTAGGGGGCTGGTCCGCTGGTGGCTCCGTGTGTTTAACTTCCATACCCCATACCATTAATTTTATGCTGAGTACCTAGCTGGCAGGCAGTATGTTCCATTTTTAACGTCTTTGGTATGACATGACCAAGGCTCGAACCCTTGACCTCCCAGTCATGAGGTGGATACTCTACCACTAGGCCACATGCTGGTCACAATAATTGCTTAGCATTTGTTATTTGCATTACTGCGAAAATCATTGTATCACGACCAGCATTATTGTAAATATGTTTGGATTTTTGTGCTTTTCTGAGCCGTCAATCATCATTCGGGGCGGAGGTTATTTAAATCAACCAATGATTTTCACGGATTCGCATAACTCCCGCCCCTAAAGATAATTGACGGCTCAGAAAACACACAAATTCAACCGTATTTACGATTAAACGGGTCGCGATGCAACGATTTTCACAGTAAAAACTAGTAACATGAAAAGTTATTGAGCTAAGAGTGTGCACTTGCAGCCTAAAAATTACCTGAAATTGTATTCCAATCAGACACAAAAATATGTAATTTCAATTTGATTCACTAGACAGATTTCTTTTATTTTTCCTGTAATGATAGATACATGTATTATAAAGTAGTTTCAGAAAACAGAATAAAAAATTGGGGTCACCAACTTCATTTTGGAGATATGAAGTGTTAGACTTTAAAAATGTGGCTGCCATTTTGAATTTGATCATGTTTGTTATATAAACAAAATCATCCAGGTGTTCCTCACTCAGTTAAAAGAGGTCAAGCGAGCACTCAGAAAGGATGCACAGAAACAATGCCCATGAATGTCCTTAAGGTGGCTCAACTGGGTTTTTGCGAAAGGCAATCAGGCACTACATGTAATGCAAAAGTTTAAAATTATTCTGGATAAAAATGTGTAACAAAAGAAACAAACTGCAGTGAAAAAAATGGCTGTCATACTTTACAAAATGGATGCAAATGGTTACAGATTCAAGATTATTATTTGGCAGCCTCGAAACATCATTCAATGAACTTGAAACATCAAGGTTTATGAACATGTTATTTAGTATTCGACTTTGAAGTTATAAATAAAAATCCATTATTGGATTATTGAGTTTTACCATTTTTAGTAAAGACAAGTGAAATCTTTGACAAAAGATCACAGGCACAACTCTATTAACTAGTATGGGCTGGAATTCATATCTATTATTATATTATTCTAAAACACTTCCAGAGAAACCATTGACTATAGAAGATTATTTATTTTTAACTTTAACACAGTTAACTCTTAGAGCCATTTTTTAAACAAATGCCTGATTTTTCTGAAAAAGGAATGGTAAGAAAATCATGGATAACGTCACTGTGTTGCTGTGGTAACTCTGATCTTGATGAAGTTTATATCATGTGAAACTTGAATCTATCTTTAGACTTAGATTTTTCTTACTCTCATATTTTTGATAAAGTCAATTCATAAAGGTTTAAATTTGATGTTCAGAATGTTTGAAAGAAATCATTGGAGTCAGTTTAGAGAAAAGACATTCTGACTTGCATTGTCCAATTTGATGATGCTTGGGTAAAAAAGGTCTCTCTCTTTTAGAGCCTATAGCTCCATAAAGGATCAAGGAATTGTCTCTAAACTTTTCAGAAACATTCAGACTACTGTGTGACAAGCAACTAATTGCAAAAATATAATTGACGTACATCAAAATAGTGATTTTTAACATCACTTGTCATGGAGACATCTAGATGTACCTCAAAAAGTCATGTCCCAAATTTACCGCTCCATAATTTTGAATCCATGAGATAAAGTTCCTTGAAATTCTGTACATAGATAGGTTGTTCTTCTAGGATGGAAATCCAGAATTTTGAAATGATTCTCTAGCAAATTTTTGGAGAATGCACTACAAATATGTTTTATGGAATTTCCCCATAATACGTATAAATTAATGCCAATATTGCCATGAAATATTCAGCACTTAAACTTCAATCCTTTGGCAATGAAACCTGAAAAAACCTTCAAGATCTGACCACATGCTCAGGAAAGTGATTTTTTAACCCTTTCTTTGTTGTTGGTTGGTGACTAAAAAAGCTGTCTCAAGACACCTTTTAAGTAAAATCCACAAATGGTTTTCAGTTTTAAACTCTACTTATCAAGCCCTTTCAAAAAAGTGTTGTGTTCTGAAATTCAAAACTATCACTTTATCTTATGTCTGTGATTGGCACACCAACATAATTATGTAAGGTCCCATACCAAGTTTGGAGAAGAAAAGTTATAGAGAAGGAATCTAGACGTCAGACTAATTTTATAGATAAATAATTAAATAAACAAACAAATAAATAAATAAATAAATGAGCAGAATAATTAATGCATATTAATACATTATTCAAAAGAACACGTACTTCTGCAATCATTCTGTTAGTGTCACCCAAAAAAAGGAAGTTCAAAGCTGCAATAAAAATGTTGTTGACAATTAAGTCTTTGACATTCATAACAATATTTGATACAATCTTACCTTAAAGTCAGTATATCAAAATATGAGAATATTGAATGTTAAATTAATAAATTACAGGATTATGATTCATGCCTTCTTCCTCATTGCTTGTCTGCTGCATTGACAGATTCTTCAGATGAAAAGAACCCTCACTATCTTCAAGAAGACTAACTTTCCTAGAATATAATCAAACAGAAATTTGAAATCTGAATGCTAAAATCTTAGAGTGATTTTCTTATGAGCTTGTATACAAAAATGTGGTTAAACATCAAGTTCCCTATAATTTACAGTAACCAGTATGGGTAGGGTGATCAATTTGTGACTGTTTCTTTGAATGACATTATCAATGATTTCTGTACCAATAATTATGTAAAGCCTGTGTCCAATATTTTTTTAAAAAGTTTACATATCATAAAATTAAGAAAGTCTAGATAACAGGTAGCTAAGTACAGGATCTAATTATGAGGTTTGTTAACCATGTGTATATGGAAAAACATACACATTCAAATGTGTCCAACTAGCTAATACTAGAGGGGTACATTTTAAATGGTCAATTTAAAATCAAAAATCATAATTTGTACAATAAGAAGTGATTAATTTAATTTAATGCTCACTTCATTTCTTTACACTTCATACACTTACGGCAAGTCCTCTAGCTTGGATGCTTGATGCTTTGGATCAAGAAGATCATAACCATTTTCATTATAGATTTCCAGGTAAGATATATGTATTGTGTAAACTATTTCAGAATTCTGCAATATAATGGAATAGGAAGAACTGTGATTAAATTGGCTTTGATAGACAAGTGCTAGAAAATCCAGTTCATGGATTAGATAGAAATGTAATGACATGTTAGAAATACAATAACATTATATTAATAATATTATATTCTTGCCTTCTTATTTACCCTGTCAACAATATTGCACTTGTAATGATCGTGCTTCCATTTTTTCTATTTTCACATTTCATGCAGCTATGAAAAGCATTGTTTGGATGGATTTAAAACTAAATTTTGAGATTTGCCTATTTTTTTTCATAATCTTGTGGTTCCTTTAAATTTCTCTTTTTTATTATCATAGTTATACTAAGTCTTTGCAGCCACTAAATTGCAATAAAATAATAATTGATAGAAAAACAAAATCAAGTCTTATTAGATAGGCCAGATGCTCAATGTAAGAGTAAACAAGTTCTCCCTTATTTACCTTTTGACAATAATCGAATAAATATGACAAAGTTCTTGGAATAAGACCCCTGTCTGAATATTTCTCTGCTCCTCCAGTGATTGTAAATGTCTTGCCTGATCCAGTCTGAATAAAACAAATTAAATTGCTAAGCTGTAACATTTGTCATTAATTACACCATGCATGTTTATCCTTTCAAGTTAAGATTAGGATCTTTGACCAATTTGAAATCTGGAGTTCATCTAAACAAATCCAATAAAAAAAGCATCATTTTGAGTCAAAGTTTAAAACAAAGCAACCATCATGCCAGCATGATGATTGCACAGACTTGTGTAAAATGTGACATGTGTGTAGGTGAATTACAGTCGTTTCGCTACATGACCAGTTCGCTACATGCTAATTAGGTCGTTTCGCTACATGCAAATGGTCGTT
>JAAAQI020136272.1:0-7500 GCA_011800005.2 Stichodactyla mertensii
TCATGGCAACGGTGATATCTTCACATGTGAAGGATAAAAATGATATCTTCACTGTGTACGAAGTTTTAGAAACAGGAAAAATCCTGGTATTTAATGATATCTATATGATAAAAAGAAATTATCTTTATTTTTAATTGATCGATTTTGTTCTTCTTTGCTCTTGTCGCTTAGGACAACAAGAATACGAAGAAATCCGCCAACTTGACAAACAAATCGACGAGCTTCGATCTTCCATCGAGGACTCGGAGAGAGTGAACGAAGAAATCGAAAACGAAGTTTTAAGAATGGAGAAGAAGTTAAACGCTGCCAAAAACGATACCTCTCAAGACAGACACAGCAATGGGGTCCTAGCGACGAAACTTGCGGTACTCCAGTCTAGATTCATTGCCAGCCTTTCTAATATCGAGATCCCTGACATGGACGTCAAGCTCAACTTCGATTCTGTAGATCGTTACATTGAAGTCCTACAAGAACGAATCCTGAAAAACCCGGTAGATAATACGTCGCTCATTAAGGAAGTCAAGGCATCCTTGGCTGATTTTAAGGTTTGAGGTTCGATATTGGTGCCGTTCGGTGACTTATTTATTTCGTTTATGGTTCGTCATCTTTTTGTTTTGCCCTGTTTTTTTGTGTCTGAATAACTTTTATTTCTTTATCAATGACGGATAAATTTTAGTCTAAACAAGGGGCTACATGGTTTATTTTCGCTCGGAGATTTAAATCAGTGGTTTCATTTGATCGCCGCACAGGAAGCCCAGACATAGGATGAGACCTACAGGTAGACAACCATAGGACACCCAAGGGTGGTAGAAGGCCTAGCCTGTGATACGGAGTCCAGGTAAACACAGGGATACTATAAACAAGTGGGATTTTTGCTTTCAGTTTTATTCGATAATTTTCATCATTTTTAACATCTGATTAATTTTTTTTCCCGAGTGACCATCGCTCAGTAAATAATATTGAGGAGTTCGGAAGTCTGTATTTATAAATAATATTATTAAACCCTATTTTAATAAGTAACGGGACCCAACTTGTCTGGATAGCCTACGATGAACGTTCTTTTTTAATACTTTCGAAATCATTTGGTTCGATATAAACATTGATTTCGTTTAAGTTGTGGTCACCTTAATATTTTCAAGAATTTCTATAATTATTATTGAAATAATTAATATATAAATAGATAAATGTATATTACAAACATATGTCAGTCGTTTATTTTATTGCAGAAAAATATCCAGAATTATTTTACATATTTTACAAAGTAGGTGAAAAAAATATAGCATATGTAGGAATGTAGGACTTGGAAAAGTTATAACGTAATATAAAGTAGATAAAAAATGATCTATGTAGATTTTAATGAGTATAATGAGTATTATTTTCGAGATAAATGATAGATTATTAATTAAATGGCGGGAGAAAAAAACAGCTTCGAAAGACCCAAAGTATAATTTCGCAAAAAAGTTCTTATAATTTATGTACATAAGATTACTTCTATATTGTCATTATCTGTATTTTCTTCGTATTTTACGGAATAAATAGTAAAAATGTAAATGTAAGTTCCAAATAAGCTATTTGCCATTATTTACACACTCTTATTAATATATTTATTAAATTCCCGCCAAACTCTGGTACGCGCGCGCGCTCTTCTGCTGTCGCGTGTGCTAATATTGGCGCGCTTTTTCAATTTGTCTTAAGTTCTTTTCAAATGAACAAAATATACTCAGTCTTAAATTATGTAATTTTTAAATTTTTTTCCCCCGCTAACTGGGTGTGTAAATATAAATAGCTTATCTTAAAACTTTAATCTTCTCGATTTTATCTTTTGCAAAGAGATAAAATTTACTGTTCAATTCATTTATTTATCAAAACATCAATTTATTTAACACAATTCAATTTTCCGCCATTTGGGTTTCACTTGTTGCATCGAATTACTTAAAAATAGCCGATTTCTATTTTATTCTATCATAAATGAAACAAAAAAGCAATAAGAAAAGAACTTGGATTCAGAAATCTTAAAAGGGATCAACGGTAAACCTTTCTGGTGGTTACACACTCCTAGAGCCGTATTGCGTGAGCAGGTCACATGACCTTTTCCCGCCATTTTTGATGACAAGCAAAAGCAATTCTAAAAAATGTTACAGCGATGGCACTTAACTGAAATTGTTAGAGTGCATACCATATATCCGTGAAAAACGTTGTAAGAAATTGCAAAAATTTGCACAAATTAGTAAGTTCAGTAAAGAGTTCTGCACAAAATTTGCACTAATTTGTACAATTTTGTTAACTTTTTCACGGATATATGGTATGAACTCTGTTAGTCTAATAGAGATTAGTAGACACTAATTCCATTGTTTCTTTGGTGTCTATTTGTCTATTAGACTTTATCTATTACTATGTTTCTGTTTCACGGGTTAAGTGCCATCACTCCATCGTAATCAAGGGATAACTACTTAATGAAATGTAACTGATCTGTGAGAATCAACTAGGGCGGAGAACTGTCACGTGACCAGTTAGCACCAGAACTTGATCAAACACGTTTGTCCTGTGCTATCAAACTTTTCTTATTGGGACTTCATGGTAAAATAAAAATTAGCTATCCATAAAACTCAAACCTCATTGCTGTTCGGGTAGCGAATGTACTCCTACGAACCTGAAACAAATGACAATTTATGAGTATAATAATATTATTAATAAAATAAAAAACCAAGTTAAATGAATAAATTTATTATTGCGTTACATGTCTATGAAACGGATAATGTTGTAATACTTATTGCAATATAATATCTTATTAATATTATCTTATCTGTATACGAAATAAATGTTGAGAGATCTATGAATACATGACCTGCGTAGTCTTTCTTGTCTTTGTCATGTTATTAATAAATCGTGACGTTTTTTCCTCGAAGGAACTTAGTATGTACAAAGCACTACATTTATTTAATTCCAAATTCTTTTTAGCATTCCCAAATAAATTTGTAAATTAAAATTCTAGATTGGTTGATCCTGACGTGGAGAGTAACTGCTGTTACGTCACATGTCTACTAGTACCAGTCTTCTTTATACGCAGCCATAGTATCGAGTCGCCATTATTTCTGAACCCTTTGACGCTCACATAACTTGTGTAGTTTTAAAACATGCCGAAAGTCTCGTTTTCCTTACTATTGTATTGATATTTCCGATAGCAAAACAACGTTTTACACGTTGCTTCAGGCATCAAGCAGGTGTGGTGTTCACAGATAGTAATCTTTATAACTAGAGTATAGACGCGTTTATATTAGTAGTAATAATATTAGTAGTCTATACTGATTTCATTGTTTTCTTTCGAATTATTTCTATTGAAATTCACACGTTAAATAAACTCTGTCACGACTAAACACGGTTGACTGTAGCACGTAAGATATCAGTGCTTAATTAGAGATGAAAATATACAACTAAGATCTTGAAATAAAAATTTTGACTTCTAAAGGCACTAAGATCTTATAAGCAAGTCCGTCTTACTCTGTGAATTTATGAGAATTTTTTGTCTTTTTTTAAGATACCCAAGACTGATTCATTCTAATAACCAGAGATCACACTAGATCCAGACCACCCACGGTCTTTGAGACCGCACTTGTATTAGTCGAAGGATCCTGTATAATCAATAACACCATCCATGCTGGCAACGGTTAAACAATTCTGTAATGTCAAATTTGGTCGACGTAATAGTACAACAAATAATCCTCATTTTTGGGATTATTTTTACTTAATGCTTCTAAAGAATGCCAACCCAAATCCGCGAAATTCCAGTAGAAATCGGCATGAATTCGATACAGTTGCGGTTATGAGACAAGTGCTTTATTACCAGCCTATTTTCGACTTGATTCGAAACATAATTTAATTTATCCAGATGAAATCAGGCGAATGATCGATAAACAACAGTTGACAAGTCGCTGTTATGACGTCACTTGCACTTATGCAGCGCGAAAATTAAAGAGATTCAGCAAAACACACATACAAAGCTGCCCTCTAGCTCTATTCACCTTTGAAGTCTTTTTCCTGGGGATCTTTTTATATCAAAGAAATTAATCATTCCACAAAGAAACACATTGGATTTTTTTCCCTCTGATCTGTGAACGCTTAAATTGAGAATAAAGTTATGGAATCAATATAGCAAAGACTATATTTTAAATGGCTGTGAATATTAGTGAATTATTAATGGTATCGATCTTGCAGTAACAAAAGAAACTTGGTTCCGGTAGATAAAACAGCTGTTAGCTGCGCTGTCAAGAATTAGAATTAGAATAAAAGAATAAATGAAAAATGTTTCCAAGTCGGTTTGAACCAATTAAAGTTGGTCAAAAACAACCCCTTTCCTTGCATATGATTAAACGGTTTTGAGCAGTGCCCCCGCGTTGGCCGCGCGCTGAATATTGATGGTAATATTCAAATAGAAAGTTCGATCTGTCAAGAAGCGGTAGAAGCAGGATTAACATCGCAAGCATGTTCACGGTGTGATTATTGTACTTCAGCGGAAAAAAAAAACAGTTCGTGATCCAAATGTCTTCATCAATTCCCTTGTACTACGGTGAGTTGTCCGGCTATATTTCATGAATTTTTCTCGCAAAAAAATTCCTAAAACATTCGAAAATATAAGCTAATAATCTTGCTATGTTGGAGATTTTTTTGGAACTTTTAGTTGATGTTTTATACGACTTAAAAAGCCGAAGCTTAGACGTTTTCCTTGAACTGAATGGCAAATAATAACAAAACACATTGTTTGAGTATATATTACATTTTTTTCTGAATGTATATTTTAGTTTGTTGATAAGTTTAATGTGAGAATGTAGGGTTTATATACGTTTTGCCGGAATAACATTTATACTTTCGATCTGGATAATATTTAGGGTTCTTTATTCTGAGGCTTTCCTAAATTTCGAGAACCTTAGCTTTTAATCGCGATAACTTTGGGGAAAATGGAATTGAAAGGGAAAAAACTATATTTCAATCATTGTCGAAGTCGGTCAGTTATTGAATTTGGCAGCTCAAAATGTCGTTCAAAATCAACACCATCGGTAAGTGTAGTGCGACAAAGAAATGAAAAACTGTAAGCCTTTTCTACTTTATGGTGTTTTATGACGTAGAGTGAAGATTGATTTCCCTTCAAAGTGTCAATGAATAGCAAAGCAATTCACTATACACGCCAAAGCGTTCAACTTCTACTGAATTTCACTTCATTAATTTAAAGCCCTAACAATCATGTCACACTAGCTTCCATTTTGTAGTTTTCAATCTAAAAGCTCATCAAAATGACTCGTTGTGATGAATGATAAAGCCTTCAACCAATTTAGGGAGATTTTTCCCTTCGCTAATGATCTAAATAAATGAAACATTTGTTTCATTGAAAACTAAGCCGGTGTTTTCCCATTCTGACTCTCTTCCTCCGAATATCTTCAATTTTTGAAAAAATTGGCGTCGAGTATCGCCAACAATAATTGTACATGGATTAGTCTCTACTGACATTAAATAAGTCCATTTGCCCGATGCCAACGATATGTGTAAAGAGAAGTGATGTTAAATGATTATACCTCAACTTAATTGTTGAGTTTGTAGCAGCAGCTTCATAATAAATGTTATTTTTCTGATAATCCAACTTTTTGATGGTAGAAAATAATTTTCTTTTAACAAAACTAATTTTGACATTTGGACTGAATATTCCATATATTCTAGGCTTTCTTAAATTACTAGTTATTTTTATCGTGCTCTTGGAAATCTTTCAACGGTATCTTAAAAGAGATGATTACAGAGGGTTTTTTTTTTCCCCAAGGAAAAAATGGTCATTGCTTCAAAGGACTCGGGAATTTTGGAATGAAACTCACAAAATAGCAGCAAATATTTCAAGCCATTTTGTTTGACTTTTGACTTTTGTTTGTCTTTTCACTGCTTTAGGCCACAATTATCCATCAGCCTTCTTTAAATAGAATTCACTTAACTGTACATCTTTTATGAAAGTAGTATAGCTGGCTCTAATTCGATCTTGTACCACGTGACTCGACTAACAAATCCGTGCGACAATCTCGTATCAATGAGTCAAATTATTTAAATGTCTTTCTCGGACTCTTCTATTCACCTTTTGTATTTATACTTATAATATATACTAATGCACTCATATATTTTTCCTTTGTTTTACAAATCATTGAAAACCAAAGTTTCAAATCCTTTCAGGTTTTTCGTTAAGGATTAGGTCACTGAAAAAATAAATAAATAAAAATAAATAATTCGAGATTTCGAGATAAATCTTTTGCCACCACTACGCCCGAAAAATGGACCAATTTTGATACTTTCATTTTCCCAGTTAATTTCAAACACGTTTGGTACCCATTTGTATCTCATTTTTCTCTCCTTTTCTTTTTCGGGGATTTTTTTAATTTTCTTTCTGTTTGCTTTTTGTATATTTTTGAAAGAGAAAACCAAAACCGTTTGATATTTAGAACATAATCGTCAATTCTCAGTCTGTTCGTCCAGTTTCATGTCACCTACCCACAGTGACTGTCGTTTCTCACATATGAACCATTTTTCTCCTTTGCCGTCGTTTTAACCTTCATTCAGTATTCGACAATGCGGCGTCTAGATTAAGCAAGTGTCAAACGTTGTATATCTAAGATTTTGAACTGTAAAAGCTTTTCCAGTTACTTGTTCAAAAGTTAATTCCGTGATGGTATAGAAGAAAGGAACCATTACTGCACATATTTTGATGGACTATCAGACGGTGATGTGTTCCGTAATTCGTGTGCAGGCGTTTGTGATGTATTAGTGGTATAGAGTGGGAGAGTACCATCGGTTTCCCACAGCTAGTTAGTGAATTAGTAGATAAAGGCGGAATAAAGCATTCATTGTAAACGGCTTAAGAATTCAGTGATTTGTGTATGGCGTTATCAGAATTGTGAAAGCCAGACTTCAAGCGATTACATTTTTTTTGCCTCAAAGTTGAAAAGCAGTTCAAAATCAGTAAGACTATTAGACCTTTGCCGAATTCGCTTGGATGATTGTGAAACAATGGTTTCAAGTCGAGGTTGGCCTTGATAAGTAAAAGAATCAAGTTCAGTCTCGACTTGGAACCATTGTTTCATGATCATCCAAGTGAATTCGGCAAAGGTCAGTATTCTTACACTTCCTCGCGGCGAGAAATCTAAGTGCTCAGTTTTTTGCATTACTTTTAAACAATTCTAACTACTTAGACAATACCTTGGTGAACGGCTCATAATGAAATTTTCACGTTTTTCAGGCAAACAAACGTTTGTGTTTTACATAAAGCTTTTAAAATACACTTTCTCATTGAATCTCGTTCGTTTTAGTTAGTTCAGATAGATATCGATTAGAATTCATCTATATAGTGTTAAGATCCACACACTGATAAAAATCCAATTTCCTTGTATTTTTACTCTTGAAAACAACCAATCAGCTGAACTTTGATGTTTGATTGCTGTTGAAGGCTAAACGAGCAGAAAATCCTGTCCGAGTTGT
>JAAAQI020136272.1:10000-12746 GCA_011800005.2 Stichodactyla mertensii
TCAATATTTACAAAATTAGCTGCAATTTTCCAGTTATAATATTCTTCTTAAGCCTCTTCCACCCTGAAATGTCTTGAGTTTGAAGACGTTGACACAGATAGACAGTTAGTCTAGTGACAGATATCTTATCTCGTACTGTGAAGACCAAAAGACCAATACCATCGATAGTCTCGTCCATTACGGTTTTCGTCTTAAATCTTATTCTGATCTCTTTACCTTGAACATTTAAGTTATCTAATAATCTGATTTATTGATCAGTAGCTTATTAATAAGAGAATTAAAGGTTCCTCCCTGTCAGAAAACGACGAAAATGCAGAACAAGAAGTTATATATATTTTTTCGTTCAGTTTAAAAATGTAGGAGAGGAGGGAGTGAGGGAGTTAGATGCAGGCCGTGGTTTCTTGCCTTTCTCTGATATTAAATTATCAGGAGTTTTAAGCTGTTGGAGTATACACCGGCATGTCCGAAAAACACTTTTACTGAGCCGCTTCCCGTGGGTAAGTTAAGCTAATTGATTGGTTGATATTGTGCCCCTTTCGCTCGCAAATACTACAGGTGTAAACTCCCCTTAAGACAGATGTCTTTCGGACTGGCATAGGGCCTCTTACACAGGTGCACCCTTCCCCGGAAAAATCCTGGATCCGCTGCTGTAATGATACTAACAACAATGATAATGGTGTGGGGTACGGAGAATCAGCGATTCTCGTGCAGGAATTAAAATTGTCCTGATGACTAATTGTGTTGTAGCGGGCGTAGCGAGTGATGATGACGAACTAGAAGAAATGTTGAAGAAAGATAAAAAGCTCGAACATGGCTTCAGCTCCACAGTGGATCTGCAGAGGTAAGTGTGGTATTGTTATTAATCGTGGCGTAGTTAGGATTTAATAGGGGAGGGGTCCGTCCGCACTAACAAACCACAACATATCGCCCCTCCATCCCCTCCCACATTAACAAATTCTTGTTTAACAACAAAAGCATCAGAAGAGCTCTTCACAAGGTACGTTGGCACATGAATGACAAAGGCTTACACATCACATGCATGAAGTATACATAAACCACAACCTTTAATATGAACTTGGGTGTTTCAGACAACGTGTCATTCCCTTGGGTTTTGTTTCTTTGTTTCTCAGAAACGTTCGAGAAATTACGTTAATATGTATCGGCCTCAAACAAGAATCTTATTCCCAAGAGGATGACACCTGGTCTGAAATTGGTAAACTTTACGCCCAAAGTAATATAAAGGTCCAGTAGCAAAGGTTAAATCGGTTAACAATAGAGGTTTTCACGATCATGTGACTGCAGCCATGTTGCATGGCAGAAACCGAATAAAATTTAGAGGAAAGAGATTCTATTGTCCGGTCATCCAACATGACTGCCGTCACGTGGTTGTGCAAAACCTGACTGCAACTCCAAACAAGGAAACAATAGACTCTATGGCATAAGAACACAGCCATCCAATATCGAGATACTTGGATACAGAAGCTATTCAAAAGTCACGTGTCATTCGGTCCTGCTGATCTTTCTCCAGTAGTCTGTAGTTTTAATCTGCAGTATTCAACTGCAGATTTTCGTATTTTTTGTTTGTCCCTAGAATCCTTGGAGTGAGCTATCAGCAGATTCCCCTCAGCAGGGTCAAGAAGATGACAGCCGCTGTGATAACTGTGGTAGCCATTATCCTCTTCATTAGTTTAAGTTTTCATTCAGCTGCCACTTCAGAAGAAGTTTCAAAACCGCTCGTGATTAGCCACGACACTGCAGAATCTTCCTCTACCTCCCCCACGGGAAATAATGTGATTAAGAAGACTAAAATACTTAATGCACAACCTGACTCAAAAGATAGAGAAAAAGGAGGGGCTAAATCTTTATCTAAAACAACAAAAAAGGCTTCAAAAATTTCAGTGAAAAGCACGCTCTCATCTTTGATTGCAACAAGATCAACCACGACAAATCTTACACGTACACAAATTCCAACGCTTAATAATAAAGCTCACCTCCATAATCCTACGAAAACTCAGTCAGTAAATAAAGCATCGCCTACAATTAATCATCCAAAGACTGAATTCGTCCTGGCAATGAATCCCAGCATTCCTGCAAACCTGGACCTAGACTGCAACACATGCGCAGTAGTAACCAACTCCGCTGACCTTCGTAATAGTAACGCAGGTTCAGTAATCGATTCGAATGATTGTGTTGTTCGTCTGAATACAGCCCCGACCACGGGATATGAAGCCGACGTTGGCGCCAAAACCACTGTACGAGTTGTATCACAGCATCACTTAGGGGACCTTTTGCATTACGTCTGGCACGCACCCGAGGAAATACGGTCCCTCAGTTACGTCATAACCTTCGGGCAGAAAAATGCTCTATGCCAAAATTGTACGTTCTTCAAAATGTTCAAGAAAATTTCAGAAGAATATTTAGGAGATAAATTCATAAGACTCACCCAAACTCTTGAGAAAAAAATGAGCGTTGGAGGGAGAAAAGCTAGAAGAATGAGGAAAAAGTAAGCTAGTTAATTCATTCATTCGTTCATCCATCCATTTCATATTTTCATTCATTTATTTATGTCTTTTCTTCTTGATTCTTCACAGCGAAAATTCAGACTTGGTTCCACTTTCCACCCAGTTTCATGCAATTAACACCATGAGGAAAGTATGCAATAGGATGAGAGTATTCGGTGTCGAAGCAAATCACCCTTGTCTCAGGTAAGGTGATTCAAGCATGTGTGTCACGTGTTTATAGACAC
>JAAAQI020136283.1:0-12745 GCA_011800005.2 Stichodactyla mertensii
AGAGATATTAGATTGCTTATTTCTCGTTTGCCTTTTGATTGCTGTACACGTACATTTTCAATACGTTTGATGGCCACTTCTCTGCCATCGTTCTCGTTGATTCCTGCAAACACAGTACCAAATGAACCGCTTGCCAAATGGTCTTTGTGGTACCGGTAAGATTCAACCTGCACACTTTCGAGATGTCTTGCTACTTTAGCCAAATAGCGTTCATGTGTTTTAGAAACAGGTCGTTTCCATTCTTTAATCAGCACTGGAAACCTATCGAGATCGATATCCTCCAGTAAAAGTTCTTTGAGCGCAGGACATTTCTCTGCTATGTCCAGACAGGTTAGACCTGATGCATCAGGGATTCTGTAATCAGCTCCATAGGAACGTAGCAGTTTAACCATACTCCAATGGACTGTCGTTTTCGTCTCGTCGGCTGATAAAAAATTTAATGCTTCCATGATGTTTTTGCAGCAATAGTGAAGCGGTGAATTTCCGTTTTCATTTCCATTCACAGGACATTTAGTTGAGCTCAAAATCTTTTCAGCAATATCTTTCTTCCAGTGTGCATTTGCTAATGTGTCTTTGCAAATCGAAGTCAGAAGAGAAAACATGACCAAGAGATGATCTCCTACCTTTTCACAAGCAACTTTTACCATTTCTGAAGCAAGATGACGGGATTCTGATTTTATAATTATGCTCAAAACAGATTTACCGTCTTTGTCCACAGTCCATGGATCAAGGCCTCTTTTAAGGACAGTTGTCCAGAAGACGTCAGGAGCCAACGACACATCAAAATAAAGTGTGCCTAGATTTTTGATAGACTCGTTTCTCTTAGCTGCAAGAAGAAGAGGTGGTCGTCCTGATGAATCCACTACGTTTGGGTTCGCTCCGGCATCAAGTAAGAGTTCAACAGCAGCCCAGGTTCTGCACAGATGTAGAGGTGTTTCACCATTTTGATTTCTGGCATTCAGTTGTGCATTGCTTTCTCTGAAATGATTTAGAATGATATTTAACAGTCTTTGGAAGATATGTTCTTCAGCAAGAGTGCTGGAATAATCGTGGTCACAGTCTGATGTTAATTTGAGTGTCGCCCAAAGATGAAGTGGTGTGTTTCCACTGTTATCCTTACTAATTGCAGATAACGGGTTACATGCCATTAAAACCTCTTTGATTAGCATTATAATTTTACCAACAATTCCCTTCTTTAATTTTCTATCTTGTTCGAGAAGGACTTCTCGCAGTAGTTCCATTACCAAGTGCAAAACAGACTTTCCACTTTGTGTCTTTTCTTCTATGTTTGATCCATGCTCTATTAAAAACCCGCACACAGCTACTTGTGTCTTAACTTCTGACCATGTGCAACAGTGTCTGGAAATCTTCTCAACTGTCCTGGACAAACAAAACAGAAGTGGAGTTTCATTCCTGTGGTTTTTGACGTCAAATGATACCTTAAACTCTTCTAGTTGATGACATATTTCCATCACTTTGTGTTGAGATACACCATGGAGTGCTAGTTGGGTTGCATAGTGAAGAGCAGTGTTGCCATCTGAGTCCACAGCGTTTGGATTGGCTCCTAGTTTATTAAGTTGAGTCAAAATCGTGGCTATGTACCCCAAACGCTCCTTGTGACTTCTGTCGTTTACCCTCTCTAAGAGCTTAGTGATCTTATTACGCTTTCCTGTATCAATCTTCAAAGTAAAATCGCTCGCAAGTTTTAATAAGTCCGATAGAGAAGCAGCATCAATAACCATACATAGCGTTCTACTGAAAACCACACTAACGATTGCTTCAAATATCAACTTTTTTTTCACCTTACAGTTACTTTTGAGAAGAGAAAGCCCTTCGTGTATCTCAAAAGGCTTTAAATCAATATGTTTTATGGACAAATCAAAAAAAAAATTGTCAATAAGAAATGTCAAAACACTGCAATCGTCTTTCAGATGCAAATCTCCTCCTTTTTCAATCAGATACTGAGCAAGAGAAAGGGATTTTGTCATAGCGTAGAAAAGTGGTGTTCTACCGTAATTATCTCTTGCTTCAACTAGAGCTGCACCTCCACATTCTATCAGTATACGTGCCATGTTAGCGCTTTCCCTTGAATTATGATCTTTAACATAAAAAAGAGCCGTTTTTCCTTCATCATCAGTTATGTTGACATCAGCACCAGCATCAATCAATGCACCAACTACACTTTCATTATTTCTTTGTTGAACAGCGAAAAACAAAGCAGTTTTCCCCTCATTATCAGTTTTGTTGACATCAGTACCAGCATCAGTCAATGAACGAACCACAACTTCCTTCCTTTTCTGAACAGCATAAAACAAGGCAGTTTTCCCCTCATGATCAGTCCTCTTGACATCAGCACCAGCATCAATCAATTCACGAACCACACTTTCATTCTTAGGATTTTAACATTTTCATAATAAAAGAACAATTCCCAAGAGAATGTCACGTGGTCTGAAATGGGCAATTTGCATACAAAGGTAAAGAGGTCTATTTATTAGAGATATTCCAGCGGGATATTTTAACTTCAGATTTTTGCCTTAAAATTTAATAAAATACTCGCTGTGTCTTGTTGTTGTTGTTCTCTATAATCCTGTGTTTCAGCCGATTTCCTTCGGGTTTTGGCGCTACGTCACGCCTTGCACTACGTCACTCAATCAAATATGACCAAGAAGAGCACAAGATGTTTTCTCATGTATCTCAGATCCTGATTTTCGGCTCCAGATTGGACTTAAAGATCCTTGAAAGTTCATAATACCATTGATATTAAACTTACACTTTGAAAGATTTGAAAATGAAAGTGCTTCAAAAGCAAGAATACTAATGACGTCATTCATATAGAAGTTACTTTACTAATTCAAAAACATTGCAGGGTTGAAATACAAAATCATACACAGATACGAATTTACTAAAGTTTTTCAATATTTTTTTCTAAATTAAAATCCTTGAAATTTTCCCATGGTCCTTTGCAGGGAAAGTGAACCAGGTGCATTGTGGTCTAGCTATTCCAGAATCAAATGTCTGTCATACTTTCAAGTACAGCTTTTATCAAATAGCACCAACAGAGGCTTTCCTAAATTTCCAACCATTTATATATAGTAGATTATAAATAATCTAAAATGAATAAATCAAGGAATCGTTTACTAAAGATTAAATCGTGGGAAACCATGAGATGCATTTGAGTAAATGCTTTATTCTGTTCGTAATTGAGATACAATCCAGCAACTGGAAAAGACTACAGCAACTATAGGCTCTAAAAATGTCACAGAAAATGAATTGAAGAATCTTAATAAGACTTTCTAGTATAAAATAGTATCTGACTTAAGCAATCTTACCAGTGACTTCTGAATAAGGTATTCCACCTTATATACAGGTCTTTATTAAACTTGACCATCATCACGAAAGTTCTGACAGTCAAAGTGGAATATGAGGGGGAGGTGAGGAGCTGTACGAAAAACGACTTTGGAAAGGTGATTCAAAAGTGAAATGCAAATGAAAGACTATGAAAGTCTTCACGTACCCTCCCCTCCCCTTAAAAATATATCGGAGTATTTATTTTATCAATTAATTAAAATCTTTTTAAAATTAATTCTAATGTTTTAACTCCAATACTATTTTGATCACCTCTCACTATCTATATTATCTTGGTACAATTATTACATTTAATGATCTCAAATTAATAAAGTGACAAAAAATGTATAATCCTTGAGATAGATTATAAATCAAATGTTATATAAGCAAAGTAACTGAAAATAATCCAGGGTTCAACCAGTCACTGGAAAAATCACGGAATTTAGAAATTAAGAATACCAGTTTTTTTGCCAAAATTCGATTTTAGATGGAATTCATGAAATTCAACTTTCCTTCATTTTGCTTTAAGAATAAAATATAGGTGTCATACTGTATAACAAGTACTGTGCTCTCAGTATTACAAGTTCAATTCATAATTAGTAGTTTTGATATTTTGAGGTCATGAAATTGAATGAAAAGTCGCAGAGATCTGCTTAATTTTTCTGATTGAACCCTGTAATAGTCTATTTGCATGATGGCATAATTTACTACCAAGACCAGAATGCTTTGAGTGGCTTCTATTGTCAGGCAAATTTTACCAATATTGTCTCTTTATTCCCAGGAGAGTAGAACAGACCGAATAAGAAAGCATAATTCTTGAAATGGATTATAAATCAAATGTCATATAAGCAAAGTAACTGAAAATAATCCAGGGTTCAACCAGTCACTGGAAAAAAGCATGGAATTTAGGGGGGGAAAATGTTTTGAATCATGAAAGAGTCATTGAATTGCAGATTTTTTGCTAAAATTTAATTTTAAATGGAATTAATAGATTTATTTTTCCATTATTTTAACTTAATTAATAATAATTAGTATTATTGATATTTTGAGGTCATGGAATTGAATGAAAAGTCATGGAATTTTGCTTTGTATAATCTGTGTGAACCCTGTATTTAACTATTTCTAATACACTTCTTATGCATGCGATACTACAATAATATGTAAATAATCCTTGAACACCCAGTAATATATCTAAGTATAGACTCCTTGAGGAGAACATTTCTACATGATTACAGTCTTCTGATTATAAAATGAAGACTTCATTGAATGTCTTTTTTACTTCGTTGAAGGACTAGTTAACGTCCGAAGCATCAGTAAAGTTCCAGTGAATTTCTTATGAGTGGCAAACTCGAAGCAGCACCGTACTTTACCTTAGCCGTAACTACGCGTTGTGATTGGATGATCCACACAAAAGCAATGGGAAGCCATTTCAGTGTTACTGCATACCGTACCGTGTACTTGCTGTAAGTCATTTCCCACTCATAAGAAAATCGTACTATACGTAACTTTGTTTCGATATCATATTTAAACATTCATTTACTATCTAGCTATGGATATTTCTATACTAGTTTACTCGCTATATTGTATGTTTTTACTTTATGCAATATGTATTGTTCATGCATCGGAATTGAGTTCCATGAGATGGACCTTGAGCTGATCTTTGATTTGTAGCACGTAAAACACTGTCGGGTTGGGACAAGTGTCTTCACATCTATCTTCATGGTATAAACTGAAATAAACAAGGACTACAAGTCAAAAAGGTTCATTTTCATGTTCCTTATTGACCCTATGCAAAAAGCCATGAAAGAGGAATACTTCTTTCTGCTCATCTGCTAAAGTCATAACAACCAGCCTTCAAAAGAGCATGAGAACATTAGTAAATAAACCAAATTTCAGGGTCTGAGCTCAAAAACCTGGGAAGGTACAGCCATTTGAATTAAGAAGGATTTGTATTGCCGGATTTCAAGTCGAGAGGGACTGGGTACGAGTTCCTAAATTGTGATGATGACAACACAAAACTCACATGGCCAGAAAGAGCACATCGAGCTTTACAACATTCCGAAGTTTGGTGTTAATCGGATCAATATTGATGAATTGACAGTCATTCAAAAATGTTAAAATTTACAAAGAAATGAATGGTGGTGTCCGGACACAGTGTCCACACAGTGTCCGGACACCATACAGGAAACAATAAATGTTAGGAAACATTTGAGGAAACAAATGTTATGGTATTAAATTAATTATCAAACTATCAGTGTTTTAAACATCTATATACTCCATCCTACACAACTGGTTTTCTAATAATTTTCTTTATTATTGAATCAACTTCTTGAAAAATCTTGCTGAATCATGACCCCCCCTTATCTTTGTACCTGAAAAAACAACAGCCCCCCTCTTTGCTAAGTTAAAATAGCCTTGACCCCCCTACTTTTTTCCCACCCTCCCTCTACATAAATAATGACCGGTTCCTAAGCTTTATTGTGATTCTTCGCTTTGCAACGCCACCATCAGCTATATGTTATCATCATAAGGTATGGGATGCCTGTGTCCCACACAAAGAAAAAAGGTAATTGAGAAACTTTCATCGATCACCTATAGAAACTCAAATACAATGAAACTACATCACAAGTAATATATTACCTTGTTATTTATTTCTTCATGCCATACTTGATCTCTTCTCTCGTCTGATCCCATCCATGAGTGGTCACAGCCTTGTAGACTTCCATCACAAGATTTGGAAAATATTCCAAGAACACAAAGTCTTCCAGCAACTGTTTTCTAATCTCTGTTGGTCGCTTGTCTTCAGAGACGTGTGCGTAAGTATTTCGAATGAATCGTACTAACTCTACCACTGACTTACTATCATAAGTTCTTTCCCTCCGCGTCATTTCAGTATAAATGGCAGGCATGTGAACATAACCTGGATCATTCCAATCTACATACTTGACTATGGTACCAAAGTTTGCTTCCAGGTCCGTCTCAATAGCAGTCAAAACGATTAATCTTCTAGAGCGCCAATATTCAATTTCTGGCTGATTACCAACAGCAATAAGAAGATCCATCTTTTTCTTCTTTGTCCAGAAGAAAGGATGATCCAAAGCTTTATCTGCACTTGGTCGTTTACTATCATCGCTCTCCAGCATGGTTTTAACGAGATGAGTTGCTTCAGGGCACAGAGAGTCATCCCATCCTTCCATATTACCTTTGGATATGTTGGCTTCTATCTCGTGTTCCAATGCGCCTGTTTTCGGAGCGAATGGATGTTTTTTCACTGACAGAATATAGTGAAGAACAAGACCACAGGCAAACACGTCAGATAACTTTGTTGGGGAGTTTCTGTTCAACACTTCTGGGGCAATCCAACACCGGGTTCCGGCATTAATACCATACACTGTACTAGAGCCAGTGCTATTGATACGACGACTTAAGCCGAAATCAGCAATTTTCAAGCACAGTTTAGGATAGTTCTTGAAAAGAATATTAGTTGGTTTGAGATCACGATGAAGATATCCTTGATCATGCACGTATGTTAGCCCCTTGACTACATCTCGGCAAAGAATTTCTCTCTCTCTTATGGGTATAGTTCTGTTAAGTAAGTCGTCAAGATTTCCTTCCATCAGTTCTAAAACAATGTAAGAAAAGTGTTTGTCATCAAAGAAACACAAATAAGAAACAACTTGCTCGCAGTCTGCAAGATCAATGAGACTTTTTATTTCTCGTTCGTCTTGAGGACGCTCCTGAACACTTTTCTTGACAATGCGTTTGATGGCCACCTCTCTGCCATCTTTCTCGTTGATTCCTGCAAACACAGAACCAAATGAACCGCTTGCCAAACGGTCTTTGTGGTACCAATACGACTCCACATATTCACTTTCCAGATGTCTTGCTACTTCGGCCAGATAGCGCTCATTTGCTTTAGAAACTGTTTTCCATTTTTCAATAAGCACTGGAAATCCTTCGAAATCGATACGCTCCAATAAAAGCTCTTTGAGTTCTGGGCATCTTTCTGCTATGTCCAGACAGGTTAGACCTGATGCATCAGGAATTCTGTAATCAGCTCCAAAGGAACGTAGCAGTTTAACCATACCCCAATGGACTGTCGTTTTTATCTTATCAGCTGATGAACCCTTTAATGCTTCTATGATATTTCTGCTACAGTAGTGAAGTGGAGAATCTTCGTTTTCATTTCCATTCACGGGACATTTAGTTGAGCTCAAAATCATTTCAGCAATATATTTCTTCCAGTGTGCATTTGCTAATGTGTCTTTGCAAATTGAAGTCAGAAGAGAAAACATGACCAAGGGATGATCTCGTACCTTTTCACAGGCAACTCTTACCATTGCGGAAGCAAGATCACTGGCTTCTGATCTTATAATTATACCCAAAACACATTCACCGTCTTTGTCCAAAGTCCATGGATTAAGACCTCTTTGAAGGACAGTTTTCCAGAAGACATGAGGAGCCAACGACACATCAGGAAAGAGTGTGCCTAGATTCTTGATGATAGACCCATTAATCTTTGCTGCAACAAGAAGTGGTGATCGCCCTGATGAATCCACGTCATTTGGGTTCACTCCAGCATTGAGAAAGAGTTCAACAGCACTCCAGGTTCTGCAGAGATGTAGAGGTGTTTCACCATTTTCATTTTTGACATTCAGTTGTACGTTTTTCTCTTTTAAAAGATCTAAAATCAGCTTCAGCAGTCCCTGAAAGGTATATCCTTCAGCAATAATGCGGGAATAATGGTGATGGTCGCAGCCTGATGCTAATTTGAGCATTGCCCAAAGATGAAGTGGTGTGTTTCCACTGTTATCCTTGTTAATTGCAGATAACGGGTCACATGCCGTGAAAACTTCATTGATTAACCTTATAATTTCACCAAGAATTTCCTTCCTAGATTCTCCATCTTGTTCGAGAAGGGCTTCTCGCAGTAGTTCCAAAGCCAAATGCAAAACAGACTTTCCACATTGTGTCTTTTCTTCTGCATTTGATTCATGCCCCATTAAGAACTTGCACACAGCTACTTGTGTCTTAACTTCTGACCATGTGCAACAGTACCTGGACATCTTCTCGACTGTCCTGGACAAACAAAACAGAAGTGGAGTTTCATTCCTGTGGTTTTTGACGTCAAATGATACCTTAAACTCTTCTAGTTGATGACATATTTCCATCACTTTGTGTTGAGATACACCATGGAGTGCTAGTTGAGCTGCATAGTGAAGAGCAGTGTTTCCATCTGAATCCACGGTGTTTGGATTGGCACCTAATTTGAATAGTTCAGGCAATATCGCAGTTATGTGCTCTGAGTCAATCAGTAATTTTTGTTCAATATTTTGTTCTATCATCTTTAAGGCTGTTTCGATGACTTCACCTGGATTTCGTCTTTCAAACAACGATTTCGCAGTATAGCTGCAAGCAAGTCTTAGTAATTCAGAGAGAGATTTGGCATTGGTATCACTAAAACCAGGCTTAACATAGAGAGTTCTGACAAAAGCCACACTAACAATTGCTTCAAATATTGACTTCTTTTTCACCTTTGTTTTTTTAATGAGAAATGAAAGCCGTTCTACTATTTCCAAAGGCTTTTTTACTGATGAACTGAAAAAATAACTACCAATAAAATATGTCAGAACACTACAGTTGTCTTTTAGATGCAAATCTCCCCCTTTTTCAATCAGATACCGAGTAACAGAAAGTGATTGTGCCAAAGTGTAGAACAGTGGAGTTCTGCCACAATGATCTCTTGCTTCCACTAGAGCACCCCTATACTCTATCAGTGTACGTGCCACATCAGTGCAGTCCCATGAGTTATGATCTTTAACGTAAAACAAAGCAGTTTTCCCTTCATTATCAGTTCTGTTGACATCAGCACCAGCAGCAATCAGTGCACGAACCACACTTTTATTCTTACTTTGTTGAACAGCATAAAACAAAGCAGTTTTTCCATTAGTATCTGTTATGTTGACATCAGCACCAGCAGCAATCAATGTGCGAACCGCACTTTTATTCTTACTTTGTTGAACAGCATAAAACAAAGCAGTTTTCCCCTCATTATCAGTTCTGTTGACATCAGCACCAGCAGCAATCAATGTGCGAACCGCACTTTTATTATTCGGTTGTTGAACAGCATAAAACAAAGGCGTTTTCCCCTTATTATCAGTTCTGTTGACATCAGCACCAGCAGCAATCAATGCATTAACAATACTTTCATTGTTCCATCGTTGAACAGCATAAAACAAAGCAGTTTTCCCCTCATTATCTGTTATATTGACATCAGGATCAGCAGCAATCAACGCATCAACCACATTCTTATTGATCCATTTTTGAACAGCATAAAACAAAGCAGTTTTCCCCTCATTATCAGTTCTGTTGACATCAGCATCAGCAGCAATCAATGCACCAACCACACTTTCATTGTCACTTTGTTGAACAGCATAAAACAAAGCAGTTTTCCCCTCATTATCAGTTCTGTTGACATCAGCATCACCAGCAATCAATGCACCAACCACACTTTCATTGTACCATTGTTGAACAGCATAAAACAAAGCAGTTTTCCCCTCATTATCTGTTATATTGACATCAGCATCAGCAGCAATCAATGCACCAACCACACTTTTATTGTTACTTAGTTCAACAGCATAAAACAAAGCAGTTTTCCCCTCATTATCTGTTATATTGACATCAGCATCAGCAGCAATCAATGCACGAACCACACTTTCATTGTGCCATCGTTGAACAGCATAAAACAAAGCAGTTTTCCCCTCATTGTCAGTTGTGTTGACATCAGCACCACCATCAATCAATGCATGAGCCACACTTTGATAGTACCTTAGTTGTAGAGCATAAAACAGAGGAGTTTTCCCCTCATTATCAGTTATATTGACATCAGCACCAGCAGCAATCAATGCACGAACCACACTTTCATTGTCACTTTCTTGGACAGCATACAACAAAGCAGTTTTCCCTTCATTATCAGTTCTGTTGACATCAGCACCAGCAGCAATCAATGCACGAACCACACTTTTATTGTTCGTATTTTGAACAGCATACAACAAAGCAGTTTTCCCTTCATTATCAGTTATGTCGACATCAGTACCAGCATCAATCAATGCCCGAACTACACTGTCATTGTCAGAATAAAACAAAGCAGTTTTCCCCTCATTATCAGTTATGTTCACATCAGCACCAGCATCAATCAATGCACGAACCTCACTTTCATATCCATTTTGAACATCATAAAACAAAGCAGTTTGCCCCTCATTATCAGCTGTGTTGATATCAGCACCAGCATCAATCAATGCACCAACCACACTTTCATAGTTCCTTTTTTGAACAGTATAAAACAAAGCAGTTTGCCCCTCATTATCAGCTATGTTGATATCAGCACCAGCAGCAATCAATGCACGAATTTGAAGTTTGGTTAACGTTCTACTATTACTTTTGCAGGCACGCAGCAATTGATAAGTTGGTCCTGTGTATGAATGAGTATTCGCATAACGTCTGGAGAGGATAGACATGTTCATGACCATCCAGTGAACTTGATCTGTTGGTTTACTCGCCAGTTACTTTTACATCGTATAACATTTGTTTCAATTTGTGATGTTAATGTTCGAATGATGAAATCTCGGAATGCATGGAATTCAAAGTTTGATGATTATTTCGTTGATTTATCACTCTCATGAGTTGGATGAGAATAAATTCAAATGATTCTAAGTGTACGAGTTGCGATTAGGAGCTTAGATCAAAAATCACAGCCAACTATTTTAGGGTGGATTTCTTCCTTACTTAATTTGTCCTTGCAGTTTTCTTTGTGGTTTTATGAAGAAAACAGTGGACTGCTTAATTATTTTCCGCAAACTCACAGCGGTCTGAATCTTGGAACATCTTGATTTATAATCGTTTCATTGTTCATTATTAATTCATAGTTTCTTTAACTGATCTTTCATTAGGTTGTTCTTATTTCTTTCGTAGTTTTTCTAATGATTTTAATTCTTCTTGTCGTTGTTGAGTCGCTAATAACGCCGTCTTGCACTACGCCACACAGTCAAATTTGACTAGTTAGCTAAGCTAAAGAAACTCAACTTATCCTGAGTTCTAGAACAGTTTGTTTATGTTAGTAAACAGCCAGTCACATTACACCATTCCCACGACATCTTTCTTAGGGTCACTGGTTTCATTCTAGCCGATCTTTGGTGACGTCTTGTCTAAATTTTGCATCATTAGAAAAAGGAAAACTTCAAGCTACATTAACAAACAAACTCAATCAATTGGAAGGCAATATGATGTTAGTAAATGCTGAAAATTTTAGGTAATTTATATTTATAGTTTTAAGCATTGGAAATTTTACTCAGTAATTCTTGATATGTAAAGACACAAGAAGTCTTACTAGCAGGAATGTTCGCTCTGGAAAACTGTATTTAGAACCATTTATTCATCTACATTAGCTAGAAAAGACTATGCCTTATTTAAAAAACTCAATGAATACAAAACCATACAGAGATACGAATTTACTAAGGTTTTTCAATATTTTTCTACATTAAAATCCTTAAAATGTTCCCATGGTCCTTTGCAGGGAAAGTGAACCAGGTGCATTGCGGTCTAGCTAATCCAGAATCAAATGTTTGGCAAACTTTCAAGTACAGCTTTTATCAAATAGCACCAAATGAACTTGCCTAAATTTCCAACTATGGCTAAAACGTGATTATAAAGTAGCTGAGGAGCATGTTAAAATATGGTAAATATGTGAAATACATCAAGTCCAGCCTCAACTCGACGTAATTCGAACGAAAAACGACTTCTGGATCCAAAATGAAAAGCAGTTCTTTGAAGATTTTTCTTGCTTTGTGCTTCATAGTAGGAATTGGTGTACATAGGTCTGTTTATTACGGGTGGAGGAGGAATTGTGGATAAACATTTTGGTTTTATTTTATCGCATAGAATTTGCATTTTTCAAATCAGTGGCCCGTCAAATTTGAATGCACAAGCAACATTGAGAAAAACCTTCACCATAACCATATTCTGCTAGCAATGGTCACCCTTTAATTGTTCATTTTCTTTCGTCTGAGTCTTTTCGCTGTGCTGGCTTTTACTTTTTGTTGTTCTCGGTTGATGCGAAAAAAAAAAAACTCTGCCCGGACTTAGCATCGTTTGAGCATGCGCCGAACGCCGTCATCACAGGTTGCTTAGTAACATATACAAATAAATTGTCTGGAATATAAAATTTTTAACACAGGCAGTCCAAGAAGTGTACTTGAGGCCAGAATACGAGTATTTATTGAAAAAATATGCGAAATTGTAAAGTCCTCAGTAAGGTAGTTGTTAACTTGTTAAAGCCTGGTTCTCACTAGCGACATAAGCATAAGCATAAGCAACATACGCAGACTCAGTACTGCATTTATCA